>JBBPMS010000328.1:3254-22571 GCA_038090435.1 Phylloporus scabripes | reverse complement strand
GCATGTACAACGCAACCAAGCAATGGCAGCCTAATCGATACATGAATCAGCTCGCAAGAGATGGTACCTCTTGTTTCGTCATGTATGTTCCTTGTCTCATTCTTATATACGCGCCCAAATCTGAGGTCTCCGTCAAACATTTCAGTAGCATATTCTACATCTTCTGTGTATTCCCAACCTCCAATGTTGGTGTCAACGGTGCTTTGGGGACGATTTGCTCCTCATTGCTGTGCTGCCTTGCGCCTCGGTTCATCCTTGGTGTGCGGGAGCTGTATGATCGCGAGCTTCGTGGTCGTGCGCTGGGGATCGACACTGGGTTCTGTATACTATCCCACGATCTTTCTGGAGAAGATGGACACATATCCACAATTTCGTTTGCAGACGGTGCTGGGGAGGAGAGTTGCACTGGACAGAGGGGCGACGATGAGCGGGGAGGGATGCAACTTGAGGTGGTCGGAGGCAATCGATAACGGTGTTGATCATCAAAGGACAGTATGGTGGTAGCGGATAACGAAGCACGGGTATTTTTCACGCAAGGATGCTACTGTTTTGGTTAGGAGCCTATTTATATACGATAACCCACGGCTGTTGACTTTTCTTCCCAACGGTGCGACAAAGACTGTCACTGACTTGGTGGAGCTCCAGCAAGTCCAAATTCGACATCCTGCGATGTGAGTGTCGAAAAGTGTCTTTTTGAAACAGATCTCAACACAGTGCAGTCTCCTAATCGTACAAGATCGTGCTCACCTCGCAGGCGATGCGCCTTTCTCGTTTACGAACTGATCGTGAAGGAGCAAAACCACAAGAGCCGTCCAACGACGCGATCCTCGGAGAGATGCTTCATCTCCACATCGCGGCGACGCGATGCTCGCGCAGAGAATGAGTGGATATCACTTTCATGTCGGACAGGTGGCTTTCACTCCAGCATCGCTTCCCTCCGTCCGCGGAGGTTAGGGACGCGCGAACGCTCGCGTTCTGGTTTGAGTAACACATGTTTGTCACCATCAGAGCCACTCACAGCTTAGGCGATGGTTGGCTAGGTTGGATCAATGAATCATGGCCGTGGCGTATCGAGCTCTGCACACCACCCTGTTTGATGCCCCATTGTTTCCTTTACGGCGGCATGTTGCCGTACAAGGGATCAACGGGGTTTCAAACATCATGGTTGGGGCCTTTTCTAAAGAGGAGGGACCAGAAACAGAACGAAGTTGGTATTGGCGAAGAAGGTAGGTGATATCAACTTCTTCGGTTTTGGAGCGCCACGTCGACACCTACAAAACGGTGACTCGAACTGATAAAATGAGCGTGAGCTAGTGACTACGCAAAACAATGCGTGGGCCGGTCATCGCAGACATCACTCCATCGGTGAAGTCCACAGAAGGACTTCTTTCGTCGTCTGACTGACAATCTTGTAGTCGACTGCGGTTCGGTGGGTTGATCACCTGATAGAACGAGTTCAAATGAGTACCTCGCGGGATTCCGACGGACAAAGTGGAAGGCGATTCGGTGTCAAGCATATCATGAAACTATCAACAGCCATTTCATTATGTACTTTCATCGTGCATAGTTCGTGTCCACCAACAAACTACATAGCACTAGATAAGGCATCGTAAGAATGTCTCTAATAAGTAAGAAGAGGAACCAAGAAGCTGGAAAGGAAGGGAAACAAGGTAAAATCGTTCACGGTCCAAAGGCCGCACATACACAAGCGGCGTCACGCAAGGTGATACCCATTGGGTATATGCAACGAGCCTGCGCTCACAGCACGCAAGAGTGGCGCTGATCTCGGCACGACCGACGTCAAACTGATCTGCGAGGTATTCCTCGATCGTGCTGTCATCGACGACAACGATGCACTGCTGTGCGACAGCATCGCAGCTGTCTCGTCCGGCATTGAGGCGGATATCGGTGAAGATGCCCGCGAGTGGTATTGTGACGCTGTGGATGTGCCGATCGTGGGATAGGCTTGTTCATAGTGTGAGGGCGAGATGCGCGCGGTGGTGGGGGATGCAGGCGAGGAATGGGCGTGTCGGAGGAGGGGCCGCGCGGGGTGGGGTGTCAAGTTGAGCGGTGGGGGACGGGGACGGGTTGAGTTAGGCGAGACAAACCTTCGGAGAGGTCGAAGGATAGAAGTTGGTAGCATGGAAGACGTTGGGGTAGTTTGGGACAGATTACCTTCTTCCATCATGTATACGTCACCGACATCGCGTTTCAGTGATACTCGCCTCAATCGCCGCAAGGCCAGGCTAAATGGTCTACGCAGTCGAAGTGCCATGCAATAAAAGAGTAGCAGCAAGAGTGTGTAGAATGGGATTATGATGGGCGAAAACCCAAGAGATTCTCGCGTCAATGCGGGGGGTAAATGTTGTGATATCTTCTCCTCAATCGCATCCAAATCTAGGAAAGGGGGCCGGATCGGTGTGATGGGAGGATTCCGCAAGTTCGAGGGTATATCTTGCACAGGATCCACAAGAGGTCGGCTATGAATAGACAATGGTTTCACCTCTTTGCTTGCCTCAAGGACCATTTTTCCAAGCGTCCAGCTTATCGCAATACCTCCAACCGTATCCACAGACTGGAATGTGGGTGGCCCGAGTCCCTTCCTCTCGGCCTGCTGTGCAACCCTTTCTCCCTGAGTAGTCGAATTACCTCCAGGATCAACAATGCGAGGTAGCCCAATGCCTTCATGCAGTATGTTGGAGACCCATGCAGCTTTGAAACACTGCATCTGCAGCCTGGATATCTCGACCCTGTCTCCCCATATGCCGGTCCCGACGACCTGTCCGTTCTGCATCACTTCCCCATCGCCGCCAAGTAAGCCTGCCTGTTTCGATGTCTCGTGTTGTTGGATGATCCCGTCCCAATCCCGTCCGCAAAACTGTGATGCAGCTCGCTCGTACTGAACAAAGTCGTAGGGTCCGCCAAGTCCAAAGACATGTTCCGAGGAATACCAGTACTCTGAGACGCCGATAAAATGTGAGGACGCAAAGTTGATACGGGGGACATGGACGCCATTGAACAAACATGGCGTATCCAGACATGGAGCATCCTTGTTGAGCAGCGGTGCGGTCATTTGCAAACATTGCGTGAAAGAGCCCGTGCCGACCAACGTGTGCGGCGTCGTATCATGCGCGGAAGCCCCTCCATACAAAGGCGCCGTCTCCGTGAGTTTCAGGTCCTTGGGGAGACACGGGTCTTGTATCGTGTGCGATTCCGTACCGTCGAGCAGCTTGGCGACATACCGCTCCCTCGCCTTGTTCGTCCCATACCCCAACCACGTCGTCACAAACACCTTGTGCTTGATCTCCGTCCCTCCCAGCAATCTCAGCCTTACGTCGACCAGTGCCCCTTCGTTCCCTCGCACGTCCTGGTCGGCAGGCTCAAACGCAATCTGCGTCGACGCCCCGCCCATATCCAAGAATCCATACGTCGTCTTCTCGTGCTTATCGCGCCCAACGAACCCGTCCATGAGATAATTGACAGCGATCCATCCAAACAGACCTTCTTCCTCGCCCGTGATGATCTGCACACTCGACCCGCACGGCCCGTCTTTGGACTCGGGCTCGATGCGAAAGGGAGAGGCACGGAGATGGGCACACGCTGCGTTCAAAACGCGCGCCTGCTGAAACGGCGTCAGCAAGCGCATCCCTGCAGTCGCGAGAAGAAAAATCGGCGTGTCCGACGCGAGCGACGGCGGGACGACCGAGCGGGCGTGTTGAATCAGAGGGTCCAAGTACCCAGCCACCCCTTCCGGGTTGTCCCCGAATGAAGATAGACCTGGACATTAAAAGAAGAGGTATCAGCACGTGTCCCCTGGACGAAGCGGATAAAAGAAGGGTGGAGGCGCACCTGGCTCGACCTTTGTTATCCAGTCTTCCCCGTCCTGAACACCTTTCTCCACCTTTGGCAGCACATCCCGAACAGCGTCTCCATAGTCCTCCAGTACAATTTGGGGGTCCTTCCAACTGTATATTTGAAGGCGCGAGCCAGACGATCCAGCGTCAATTACAATTCCGAATCGGCGCGCGGCCAACCAGTCGTTGCTGGACGTCGAGGGTGGCATTGACAATCATCTACTGTGAGAAATGAACGTGGAGAGCTTTCACGAAAGCCCGTTTCGTGTATGGTACAGTTCGACGAGGAGGTGAGTATGGAGACAAAAGAATATCGTCGGTATGAGTGAGAGCGAATAGCCACTGCAATTGTCACCGCCTACTCCCGAGCCTCATAAGGAGGCGCAGCCCATGACAATCACACAAGAAATCTCCGTACAAAGGGAAGACTATATACGCTAGCAACTTATCGGGGAATGCAAATCGAGATGGGGTAACGCTGAATCGCTCATGGCCTCAGCACCCGAGGCCGCGTCCTCGTTCCACCCTGCACGGTCTCTACTTTCTTCTGCTCCACCTTCCTACGCGTATCAATACCCAACAAACGAGCCTGTGCTGTTCGGAGCCTCATCAAGTCCTCCACCCAGTCCGACTGCACAGCCTTGCGGGCGCCCACATCGTGCAATTTCTGTTCCTCCTCTGCAGAAAGAAGTGCGGGGGAAGTGCGTTCACCAGAGCGCCAAAGGAGCAGTTGTTGGATAGTTTCAGGGAGAAGGATATTGAGACAATACTGTCAATAGAATAAAAGTCAGTAATTGGTTCACAATGATAAAAGATATACTTGCATCGAGTTTCTCAACACCGGATAGCATCTCAAATTCCTCACACACGACTGGGCTGCTTCTCCGAGGAAGCGTGCGCTGATCGTCTTCCGGAATAGGTGTGAGTGGACTTGGCTGGGGAGACGTATCCTATGGCATGAATGAGAAGACGTCTACAGCAGGGACAAGTGGACTACCTTTGGTGGCGCATCGACCTTTAATCTAGGTAGGTCTGGATGGGAGGGTAATAGCGATGGTTCTGTCGCGACTGCTTGCGAGACTTCGGCCAAAAGCTATTTTATGCTCAGCGTCACATCCCATGGGTAATCGCAATATGCCCTACATCCAATTGACTCTTGGCTGCCAGAGGACTCAGAGCAACACCATTCGCAGGAGGTAAACATGCCGGTGGCTTTGGTTCACGGTTCAGGTCGAATCGAACAAGACGGCTGAAATGGACATCACCTCTTCTCCCGTATCACCAGCCATTTCAATGTCCTGAATTCCTTCAACGTGCTCATCTGGCGAGGACAGATCTAAGGTTCCATTTTGCGCCCCGTCGTTCTTATTTGTCTGCACATCTTCCGGGACCGCTACGCCCTCGACACCTTCCATCTTATCGTCTTCCGTCGAATCGCGAGGCAAAGTCTGATCCGGGACGGCTTCCGAAGAGATAGGTTTTGGAGTAGCTCCCTTCTCTGTTCCGTTGGTCGTGACCACGTCGTTTCCGATGTCCAATCTCTCAGGTTTGAGCCCGCTGGCCCCCAGCACCCACTTACATATCGCCTTTTGAACCGCTTTCACGAAACGCGCGTCCATGCCCCCTCTCACACCTGCCGACTTCATCAACCCAAGCCTCGCAGACCCACCCCTCATGAACGCTTCATGATTCCTCCGCACAGGTTCATATTCCTTGATCAAAATCGCTCGCAGAACCGGTTTCACATACGCAAGTTGCGCCCAAACGGAGAGATCTGCAAAGTCCTCTGCGCGTGGCGGCGGCGCCAGAGGGCATGTAGCATCGTCGAGACCCGTAGCATCCGCATCGTCTTCGGCACTGTTCTCCCCACCCTCGTCTCCAGAATCGGCGTCATCTGTCGTTTTCACCAGACTTTCCCACTCTCCCAGTGTACACAAGACGAATCCCTCTTCCTCTGATGTCCAGAACCTATCCCTCGAGACTACGTGCTCCTCGTCATCCAAAAACTTGACAAGGTATTTCTCCTTGGGGGCCGCGACATGCTTGAGAATTTGAGCGGGCCAATAAGAGTTCCCCGTTCTAGGAGCCAACGCAAGGACAAGTTCCCCGGGAATTTGGAGTGTCGGATCTGGATGACAAAGTGACATTTCACGTGGTGCAGTCCCGTTCTTGTCGACCTTCTCCTTCCCTCTCGAACGCCGTGGTTTCGATTTCTTTGCTGACCCACTAGGTGTCGCAGGTTTGCGAAACGGCTGTCGCAGATCGGATGTATCCGAATCGGAGTCATCGAGAGAACCGTGAAAACTGTCTCCAGTTGCTGCGTAAGAGGATAAAAGCGCAGGTAACCCATCTTTCTCCAGCGTAGAAGCTTTATCCATGCTCTGTACTGCAGATTCCCATCTGGTTTCCATAGATGCAGTTTCGTCGAGGCGTGGCTTCTTGGTAGGAGGACTGATATCGTCATCTCTGGATAAAGGAGTAAGACGAAACGTGGCGCGCGAGAAGCGTTTAGCACCACTATCGTCATTAATGGATAGGACATTAGAGGAAGACGGGGTAAAGATCGTACACAGGCCCCTACTAGTGGAGGACGAAGACGGAAATTCCCCAAACAAAGACACACGGAGAGGTAGTTTCTGTACGACCTGCGGAGCGCATATAGAGTATTTATCAGAGTGCGCATCGTTGCAACTTACCTGGGCTGGCCACCACATGGCCTCGCCAGACCGGTCGATGTTTGCATTGTCCGCAACCACGCCAGACTGGTTGACGAGTACCCAGACGGAATTTCCAATGGCCCAGACATCGAGATCCTTTTTTGTGTTGGCCGTGTGTTTCTTATTTTGCTTCCGCTTGGGAGTCAGGGGCTGTGATAAGACGCTAGCCTTTGAGGCAGCGGGTCCCACAGCGCGCAGAGAAAGTGACTTTGAGATGGAAATTCGTTTTGGAGGGTCTGGGGTCGGCTCCTTTGGTGTCAGAGCAGGGAAGGGGGAGAGGTCTTTCTTGGGTGCAACTGGAGTGCTCGGTACGCTCGATAAGGGTGACGGGGACGAGAGGAAGCTCGATCTGAGTAATTCCTCGTGTGAGGGAGAGAATGACGCCTTGCGCTTACGCGATGTTGATGCCACACTTGGTGCTTTGGCTCTTGCGTGTGACGGCGATGTGGCCATGAGCTTGTGTTTAGACTTGACCTGCTTTCTCTCCGGAGATGAAGAGCTGCCCATGAGGGGGGAGGAAAGATGCTTCCCCGTCGCGGTATAGCGATACTTGACAGCCTTTGTTCTGTGAGCAGGCTCATGGAAAGGGTTGGCAGAAGTTGGGGATTCGCCATCCGAGCGACCGGGTGAGTCTGCGAGCTGTTCTGCAAAACTGGCGGACGCTTTCTGAGCAGCACCGCGCGCGGGCAGGATCTGCTCAGCCAATCCCTGTTGACTCGTCATGTCAAGCCAAATGCACTACCCGCAAGTCACGCCGCTCCAGTCACAAGCGCGGTCACTGCTTGCTTACATAACATCACCTCCTCTTCCTTCTCCTCCATGTCCGTTGGCAACGATACACTTGTCTAGGATGACTGCGGCGACGGATAACGAGGTTGCGGACAGGTTCACTGAAGGCCCCACACCGTCGACCGATATCCAAATTCCAGTGTTCCAGGGGGACCTCATTGCTCGTCGTTCACGGGCACTACATTTGTGCTCTAGATCATTACCGTCTTCACGTTTTCGACATGCTCCCCCTTGTCTCCATTCTCCACACCATGTTATCAATAGCGACTACAGCATGTCAAAGCACCCTAGTTCATCCCCACCGAACCCCAGCTGCAGCATGCCTAGCCCTTCATGCAGTCCGATCGCGTTGTTTCCTGAGCGATCAGATCCTTCCCATGCATCAGTCGACATTTCAAGAGGTATTTTGCGCCTACGCCATGCTTTCGGGCACCCGTGACCTGCAATGCAGTATGGCCGTGGCCTCCATTCTCCACAGCTCAAGCTCCTGCATAGTGAACGCGTCACGCTCACCGCACACATGATCATGACGCGCCTTTTGGTTGGTCCACTCTATCGCCATTGAATACGCCACCTGGACATTGACTCTGCTTTCTGCATAACGCGTGTGACACAGGGATGCATTTCCAGATATGAAATCAAGGCTCCTATGATTATCGATTAGCCTACTGTGAAATGCGTTTGTTCGTCCACATTTTTCCCATTGGATGTACAACGCCTACTAGGACAGTTTTGGCGTGGGTTCTTCGCCTTGGCTTCCAGCTACCCACTCTTCGTAATGCCAACAGGAAATCTCGTGTATTTTGTCCTCGCTCAACACCATGCTGCAGAGTGCTGATCAGAACGTCAGAACACGTCCACCTCCATCTCCGAGGGAAATTCCTGCTGAGAGCCGCTGTGGGACGACGTTGGTCCTGTCTGAGGGGGTTGAGAAAAAAAAATTAGCGAGATGAGTGGTCGAAGAGTGGCCGGAAGCTGGAGCATGTGTATCAACTTCCAGTCCTGCCTCTGTGCATCGCTTGTTGCTCATGGTGCGGCCAGTGTTGGTACCCTGCCTGCGAAAGGAAGATTATCGCTGTGGTCTTTTCGTACCGTTTTCCTTTGATCGTGCGTGTGGGCACTGCATGTTTTGCTATCTTTAGCGCTTCTGCACATTCCTAACAGGAACGACGACGCACGTACTATTACGTTTTTAATTTTAGGAGTGATTGGTAAGTGCTCCTCTCATCCATCTGCTTGCTTACAAGCTTGGTCTGCTACTGGCTCGTAATCGGTCTCGGCCTGCTCTTTCCATAATATGCATACCGTGCCGTCTATCTCTATCGGCGAAACTCCTTCATATACAATAATTGAACCCTAAAATTTTCTCCTCGTAATTGCTTCTTTGTCACAGTTCACTTCTGGCACATCGTCAACCCCTGGCCTTGTCCCATTGCTCTGTGATGTTTGGGTGTTTCCAAATTCTCCTTTTGCAACGTTGACGAAGCTTCCACTGCACTCGCCACACACCGACTTGTCCCCCCTCTTGCTGTACACGATCGGCCAGGTGGACACCGATAATCTCCAATTGTTGTCGTAAACCGTTCCATTTTTCTGTACTGGTTTTTCACAGCGTCAACGAAAAAGATGCATTGATTCATTTCGGTCCATCTAATGTGCCATCATTGTTAATGTTTTCGCGCCGTCATCCCTCTAAAGCCACATCGCCGGTCAAGCACACCTGGCGTATCATCCCTCTACATGATTCATTCCGGCCCACGTGGGGCACTCATTCGGGGCTGGTCAATACCGCATACAATCCAATGTTCACGTCTCAATGAAAACGCGCATGACGCGGGCGCCGATTATGCATGACGCCCATCTCATACTGCGCCGATAGATGAACGCGTGAGTTTTTTTCATCGACGCGTCGCCGCTTGCGACGCGTTCTTGGGGGCTATCAACATCCCGAAGCCCTCCCTCTTTCTCTCTCTCTCTCTCAGTGTGCTTGGCTTTCGTGGTGCGGCGCTTCTGTTTGATGGCCCAATGCGGTCGATTCAGGTGGGGCTGCCGAGAAGCACTGCGCGAGATCGCAGTCGATGCCGTGACACGGACAGACTTGGGACTACGCCATCGCGCCCATCAATCATCATGATCAGTGCGAAGGAGGGCCACAGCAAATAGAAGATCAAGCGAACAAGGCAAACGCTTTTCGCGCCTTGTCTTGCGGATGACGTACATCACAAACGTGCCACACCTTGTTTTGTCGGTCTGTCGTGACATGGCAACCCGCGTTCCCTTTGCGAACGCGTTCGTTCGTTCGGGCTTGCTGTCGCACCCTTGGAGGCGAATTGGACAGATGCGCCACGGTCATTTTACAACTCACAAGGCCATCCCCGTTCATCTCAAGACTGACACCGATATCCTATCGCCCCCTTCCCCCTCTGATTTTCAAATAGAGATACCATGGGTCGCTGCCTGCGACCGACAGTGGTCGCCGTCCCTTATCAGACCCTGTGCCATCAGACGCGTCACCAACGCGCGAATGGCGAAAACGGCGCTGGCTGGGCTCGGAGCACCGCCGGGACGCAACGACGCCAAGCTCCCCCCACGGTGAGGTGAGGATCGGTGAGGTAATGCAGCATCGCGTCGTTGGTATGGCCCGAGGAGAAACGCCATGGGAGTACGTCCCGACGGGGACCTATCGGCGAACGCCGCAAGCGAAGCGAGCGTGTCCAAAAACAAGACAAACGGAGGAGAGAAAGAGGAAAGAGGTACATGCACTTTTGAGGAGCGACGAGGCGCGTCGCATGGCCGCATCGAGATCTCATATGTCAGACTCGGACCCTGATCCCGATTTCGGTTCCCCGATGACACACGCGTACGCTTGACGAGCGTGGTCGAGTCTAAAAGACAGTGCCACGACAAACGATACACGACATAGTACTACTACTACATGCGTGCAAGCCAAGATGCCCAAGTAAAAAAGGAGCGTGATTAGAGCTACAAAACGTGATCGCATACAAAACGGCCAATCGTTCAAAAATAGTCTATAACAGAGGGAAAACATTACCGAGTCAGTCGGACGCTCATATTTTTGCAACATGTCAAACACTCAATGAAACAAACCAACAAGGATCAACGGTCACGCGAACGGGCACGCGACGCGTTGTCCAACGAATGCCTCCGATGCAGGATCCGCCTCGACGGCCTCAGCTCGGACGCAAACCGCATCAGCCGACTCATCAACGGCCGCTTGACCGAATACGGCGAACCCGACTTGGTCGTCGAACTCGCAGTGTACACCGACGGGTCGACCTGGACGGCTGTCAGCCCCGCGTCTGAGGGAGGACGGAAGATACGCACCAACACCTTGACTTTTGGACCGGGGGCGTAGTACGTGCCCTCGCTCTCGCTCCCGTCCTTGTACGGCCGGGGATCCTCGTACACCGACGAGAGATTGCTTCGCACGGGCTGGAGGGGTGTGGCCACGATGCGCGGGTACTGGGGGAAGCCATTGCCCGTCGGGGAGGAGACGGTGTACGTCATGGCTGGCGCCTTGTGAGAGTACACGATCGTCGGTGGGGCGTAGTGTTCGTTCGCGTGGTGCGTGGGGTACACGATCGACGGCGGGGGACGGCTGCGGGAGTGGGAGTGGTGTGGGTGGGGGTGATCGTGATCGTGATCGTAGTGGATGTGCTGCGAGTGTGAATATACGACGGGCGGGGCTTCGACGTGGTGCGAATGGGAATGAGCGGGATGGCGTTGGGGTGCGGGGGCAGGAGGGAGGGGGGTGATCGTCTCCGGCTCGTCGTCGAACGCACGACGGGGAGGCTCAGATGCCCGGCGGGGACGATACGTCCCAGTCGGGCGATGGGGTTGCGCATTTGGATCTGAAGGCAGGATGTGGATCTCTTCCGGAGGCGTCGAGAAGTTGTCCTGGTACGCCCTCGGGAGGGGATGGCGCGCGTGGTCGCGGCCATGGGAGGGGCGCGAGCGAGGATGGCGCGACAGATGCTCGCGACGCGCGTCCTCATAGTGCCAATGGGAGATGGGTATGTCTGCCCTGCCGTCACCGTATCGGAGGACCATCTTGGGGGGAAGAGAGTGGGTGCTGCTCTCGTCTGAATCACGCTCGTCGAGCTCGCCTACGACGGAGGGGGGGCTGTCTGGCGAGTGGTAGTGGGAGAGGTGGGGCGAGTGGGAGTGGACCCAGTGCGCAGTGCGCTCTTTGGAGTTTCTGAAGATCAGTGCCGGGTCAGGCGACGTGGTCATGAGCCGGTGGAGGAGAGGGAGGACGAGAAGAAAAAAAAAAGGTCCGCATTATATTCAAAGTGCTGTGATATGATTGGAAAATCCCGTGTAGCGTTACGAGAAGACATGCCCAGGAGGGATGAGATCGAGATGGAGATTCATCGCCATCGTGACTGTGGTCGACTCGACTTATTTCCGGGCAGGACCAGATTGGCATCGTCAACGTGTGTGCGGCAAGGCCTGAGTCAGGAGGAATACAGCAACAATAAAACCGCAGCCAACTCGATCGCCACCGTGCACCCCCCTGCCTTTGCTCGCAACCCCCCACTCGTCTGCGTCGGTCCCGCCACCGTCCCAGAAACCGTCCCCGAAACCGTCATCGAACTCCCCGTCACCGAACTCCCAGGCGCAGCCGTCGTCGTCGCCGTCGCAGACGACGTCGCGAGCACAGACAGCGACGACACCACAGACGACGCAGTCCCACCACCCTGCACCAGCAGCGCCGTCACCGTGTCCTCCGCCGTCCCCGTCGTCCCCCCCGCACCACCCAGCACCACATCGCACGCAGCCACCCCGCTCGCGTATCCACACGACTCGATCACCGTCACCGCCGCGTCGGCGTACTCGAACACGACGCTGTTCCCGTTCTCCACCAGCGTCGCCGTGCCCGTGAACGCGGGTGACTGCGTCGAGAACGTCCCCGTCGGCACACCCGGGACGAGCAGATACGTCGTCATGTTGTTCGCGCCGACACCGACGATCTCGGCGCTCAGCGGCTGCGGCTCAAAGTCAGGAATGACGAGCGAGACGTTGGCCCATGCTGCCCCCCCATCAGCGCCGGCAAGAACGCGACAAAACACGGTGCTTACCCGAACTAGCCAATAAAAAGATCACAGACGACAGCCTGACAGACATCATGGTGCTCTTGAGAACGAAAGGGAGTTGGCGACGAGTTTTGAGGTGGTGACGTATGGGCCTTGTTCCTGGACGGCAAGACATTTACTAGTCGGGCTCATGTGACCGCTGCACGACAATACTAATTACGTAGTACCAAAGTCTAGAACTAGGGTCCAACAAAAAAAACGCACACGTTGCTATTTCCAACCAATGTGATGACAATATGTATGGAGTAGATTGAGCAGTAAAAACCCATGCAACAGGAAATTAGTATAGCAAGCGAAATCGAGATAAAGGGAACGATGTCGGGGTAAAAAGCACAGCGATAGCCTCGCTATCCGCAATATTAAAAGAAAAAAAATGATCGGATCGTCTCCTTGTCAAAATTCAAAAACGAAAATTGGGAATCTAGAACTGCGTTCACACCATCGACAGTCGCGGGTGCCCTTGTTTGCGTGCATGCGGTAGCGTACTCGCACGTCTCTTGTCGGGCTCTTCAGCATCTAGGTGGAATCCTGGAGGCAGCGTCTGTGGAACAGAAGGGAATGCATCAAAAATGTCCTTGTCGAGAACGCTCGACGCGGGCGAAAACTCAGAATTCGAGTCACCCGGCGATATCCACGTCGTCTGCCGCGCAATGTCGACACCCTCCGTGTGTACCTCCAACTCGGACGGGAAAGAGATGGTCAGACCTGGCTGGATCGCAAGACTGGGTTGCGACGACCCATACAACGAACTTCGTTCTGACGTGCCAAGGTGAGCACAAGCAAGCAAAGCATCCCTGTAACCTACCTTGGTCTGATGAGCTCACATTGGACTTTGTGCGGTTCCGGCTAAAAATTTTGTCTGCAAACGAACTTGAACGGCTAAAGTTGGGTCCGCCCTTTTTTGGCGATCCACTGGGCCAAGCAATACCGAATCCCTTGCGTTTGCCATTATCGGACGGCGTTGTTACCGGTGAAGAGTCTTCCGAAGACACGGACATGCTGTCCCGTGGATAAGTGCCAGGCATGTAACCGGACGATCGTCGACCTGTCAGCCGGTAGATATTGGACAGGTACTTTCGATGTGACGGCGATCGCTGTGAAAACGTCGTCGAAGCCAGACTTCGGCCATCAGTCTCCTCCCCCTCGGGAATGTCACCATCGATTAAAGGTTCCCTGATGGATGGGATGGACATGGAACGCTCCGACTGTGAACCGCTGTCGACGGAAGGCACATGCCCATGCTCAGTGAGTGTAGAAGCCGACTGGTGTCGAGGGTCTGTCTGAAACGTCGTGCTCGTGGGAGTAGGCGTATTTGGTACAGGCTCTTTTGCTTTCAAACCATCTCCCTCTGCGAGCCGCCACTCGAGCAATGCAGCGTCCTCCAAGAGGACAGCCAAGTCGCCGCCGCCTGGACTGGGGGGCACTTCGATGACACCGGTGTTGGTACTTCTTCGGTGCTTGCTCATTTGAGGGGTTGCGGGCGGAGCAAGGCCGGACGGTGCAGGTGCAGTCGGTTGTTCAGTGACCTTGCGATGAACGACCGCCTTGAAGTTGGACTTGCTCTGCGGTGGTGACTGCGTCGTCAGAGTGGGTGTGGGGATACTGGGTGGAATGGGTATTGTTGTATTTGGCACGGATATTGGGGCTGGCCTAGTGACTTGTCTGGGGGGCGAGGTTGGAGGGCTGACGACTGGAGGGGCGGGTGTGGGAGAGGGCGTAGGAACGACAGGCGTTTCAGCGGGCGAGGGTGACGGGGCTGATGGAATTGGCTGAGAGACAGCATCTTTGCTAGACTCGTGCGAGAGGGGCAACATTTTTTTGGGTGGTTCCTCTGCGGGCTCCGGTATATCCTTTGGTGGCTGTTCCTCTACTGGGGTATCCTCTGGCGGGTGTTCCGAGGTCTCCACCAACGTCTGCTTCGTATCCTCTGGTAATGCCGTATCCTTGTCCTGCTCGTCGTCTTCGGGTGGTTTCTCGGGCACGGGCGACTCAGTGACGCGTCTTCCCGACCCAAAGTTGACCGCGAGCGAGTTGCGGCGCGCGGCAGGACCGTTGGGCAACGGCGGCACAGGTTCGTCGGTCGAAAAGTTGGACGACGGGGCGGACAAGCCCGTGCCAGTCGAGATACATCTCTTTCTCGGCCCGGGGCCAGACTCGTCCGTGGGGGTAGGCGGGGGACGGGGTGGCCGTCCGAGAGCGGGGATGCGATTGCCATAGAGCTCGCCGCGCTTCCTTGGTGGTGAGTTCTCCGCCAGCTGGGGTGCGCCCATTGCGAAGCTCCCCCGCGGGACGGGCATCCCGCCCTTGGACTCAAACTTGGCAATCCTGTCACGCAGCCCGCCAGATCCGGGACTGGGCAGGCCGCGCGGGGCAGCCTGGGCCGACTGGTGTGTGTTGGGGGACACGCTCCGCTGCTGCAGCGCTGCTATTCGCTCCTTGAGGTTCACAGGTGCCGCCCTGGGCAGGAGTTAGTGCGAGGTCGCCGTACCAAGAAGAGACCTACATCGATGCGACGAGCGAGAAAAAAAACGGGAGGACCAGCCAGGGTGTTCAATGAAGTTGTTTGAATGCAGACCAGATCCGTCGAGGAAGGCAGAGAAGAAGAAACAAGGAAAGAGGGTGTACTAGGACGAGTAGCGGTGGGTAATGGAATGTTTCAATAAAGTGGTTTGGCAACTACTCGCATAATTCCAAACTCACACAGACTAGACTACAACTCCGTTCTCGCCCTTGGACAGCCAATACGACCGTCGTTTCCTAATCACCCCTTCCTCTTCCTCAGACAGCTCCTCGTCCGTCGTGTACATCGTCAGTGCATCAATCTGACCCGTCCCCCGACGTTCCTGGATGTCATACCTTCCACTTTCGTCCGAATCGCCATGTTCTGCCACCTCCTCTGCCTCGTCGTCCCACTCTACGCCAGCGCTAGTGGGTCGGCCTGGCACCTCCACAGACGCTTCTGGATGCACACTAAGCAGCTTGTGTAGCAACCTCTTGTCATAAACCTCTTGAAGCAGACGTCGGTTATTGATCGTCTACAATTCAGTCAGCACAATGTCGTGCACTCTGACAATGCCCACCTCTTGGGTGACGCCTAGTATACTCGACAGTATACTCATGTCCTCGGGATTCGTCACCAACCGCAGACGATGCGAGAGTCCCTCCCGGCGTGAGCTCAGGATCCCAGCACGCGTAAACGACGTTGCTTGCATGATCCCGTATGCACCCGCAAACGTTTGCCGCACCTTGTTGATCCCAAACGACCCCTTGGAGATGTCGTTGGCTAAACAACAAAATTAGTCGCAGTCGTCAACACCAGAACATCACGTACTGAAATCTATAGGATCTTCAATCGAGAGCAACAGTCCCCGCGACGAATCATACCACCCTCGCTGTCTCTTGCTGAAATAAGCTCCTCCGTTTCGTATCGATATCCCAACCTCCTCGTAGTTAAAATAACACCCATAGAGCTCGAAAAACTCCATGACGAGCACACCAAGGTTCTTTCCAGGCTCGATCTCCCCTCTCCGTATCTTTGGGTGCATTTGCAGAAAACTGATGGCCAGGCACACAATGCTATAGCTCCCAAGCCCGCCCGTGTACACTTCGTTCATCCCGCGCTGGTTCAAAAATGCCTTGGCAATGACAATGAGACACCGCAGCGCAAACCCACACCCGTGCATATCTTGCAGGAATCCGTTGACGATCTTTCCCGCCTTGACCCCGTTGCCCTGGTTGACGCTGATATCCACATTGAGTCGTCCGTGATGCGTGACAAACTTGACAATCGGCACTTTGGCTCTCGAAATGACCGTCACTTTAGATGTGATTCCCGCACGTTTGACCGTGTTCGCCAGCGCGTGCAACACATTGATTTTATCGCTCCGAGCCATCGTCTCCGATTCAATCACCAGGTCGATATCCCTAGTGCGATCAGCCCACGTCGACGCGGTCAAAAGGAGCACACACCCACTGGGTAGATATAGTTTGGTCTCGTAGCTCCCAAACGGCAGAATCTGGGCGTCGGGAAAGGCCGACGTGATAGCGTCTGACACAAGCTGGACCACGAGCCCCCGAATCTCGTCCTCCGTGGGCGTTGGAGACATGTACTTGACAAACGCCTCGACCTCGCGGTGCAACCTACATCCTTGAGCGGACGCACCACGTCAGAGAGCGAAACACGTACATCTCAGCGACGTTCTGGCAAGTGTCCCAGTCGACTTGAGACACCCACGGCGTCTTCCTCGCCGCGAGTCGCGTGCGCCATCGGTCCTCGTCCTCGTCGCCCACCATGTCGTGTTTGCGCTTGGTGCCGCGGCTCGGGGGCTTGCCCACGTCCCACTCGCGCTCCCTCGCCCACTCCTTTGTCTTGCCCTTTTCTGAGCGGGGTTTTCCCGTGCGAGGAGAGTCCTCTCTCTCGCTCACACCAAATGGGATAAAGTCGTCTCCAATCTCGGGGGATTTGGGTTTCAAGGTGGCAGCTCCGTTACGGAGGGGCTCCTTACCCTTTCCCTTGTCGCTGTAGCTGGACGGGCGGGGGCGTTTTGGGAGGCGAGAGGGGAGTGGGGATGGGGAGTGGCGGCTGACGCGGTGGTGGTGGTGATTTCGGTCCTTGTCCTTTTCCTTGTTCCTATCTCTTGCTTTGTCCCTTTCTCTGTCCTTGTCTCTAGCTCTGTTTCCATTGTGGTCGCGATCGCGGTCATGATGTCGAGGCCGCCGACGCTCATCTCTCTCGCGATCCCGTCGAGAGCTCGGCGGTTTCGGTGGTAAAGTGTCCATGGGACGGCGGCGTGTGATGAGGATGGTGTGGGTGGTTGTTTGATTCCAAAGCCTTTGCCAAGCATCTTCTTTGAGACCTTTCCATTCCTGGACCCGCTGACTGGCAGGATTTTAGACTGCAGCCACGCACAGCAAATTATAAAGGATAAGGTTACGGACCATCTCTTGACCCCGGCGCGCGACGGAAACGGAGAGCGGCGCCCCGGAACAAGACTACATATCCTGAGGTCGGAGTCAACGGAATGCCGCGTCGAAACCTCATGTTGGTGGTGTTCGGCGCTAGTCCGCGTACTTAACCCTTTTTCACTCCCACTCACTTGAGCATACTCGCCATCTTCACCTAGTATGAATCCAGTCGTGTATGTATTCGATTGATCCATTACACCCTATGCTGAATGATGTGGCTCTAGAACGAAAACAATCATAATTCAGGGTAGGTGCCACAATACTACATTTTGTCTTGCATCCCGCTGATCTTTCCAGATATCCAACTTCACACTCGTGCACAGCCTAGACGTGCATTCGCAAGGCAATACTATGTCGAGTTTTGCGTAGGGAATCTAAATACCCCGCGGCTAACAAGGGAGTCAGCAGAGTCAGGGAATCTCACGGTTTGGAACGATATCTTGTTTTTGTGGGTACCTCTGTTTTGTTCTACGCCCCGAAATCTAAATGTCGCCAGTGACGGAGACGACCGTTCGCTCCTCGTCGTCAACGTTTACCGGAAGCACCACTTTGGCAAGGACAAGTTGATCGCATCTCTCACTGACACTATCGGAGAAGTACTGCAAAATCTGGGGGAAGAGGGTGGAGGTACGAAGACGATCCGTGTAGCACGGCTACGACTGACACGATCTGTACGATCAAGTGCTTGAAGGGACTCTTGAAAAGAATCCCTTTGGTGGATACGATTCGGGGACAAAAATCAAGTTTTTCCTCGCCGTAGAGTGACGTAGAGGTGTCAATGCAGTAGAGCATTAACCCTGTTGCCAAAGCCACCGGAACGTTGAGGACCGCTGTGATCCGTCGCCCGAGTGGTTGGTCAACTGAGTTCTGTGGTGGATACCGGGGGACATCTATCTATGTACATATATTTGAGACCACGTAGGGCATTCTCATGTAACCCTGTTCAATTACGTTAATACCGTTGTTTCATTTGCGGACGAGGTTTGTTCGTTATGTGTGATCTCACTGTCAATGATCCCACAGGAGCCACTCGTAGACCAGAAGCATCACTCGGACGATCGGCTCAGTCCCCCAGCGCGTCATAGCCATTGTGTCATTCTCATCACGCCGTCCTCGTTGCATAGCTGCCGTTGCATTACCGGGAGGGCGCGGGGGTGACAGACGATGCCGTCGACACGCACATTGTCGTCGTTGGACGAGACGAGGGTGAGGGAGGGGCCGGGCGATGTGACACGAGGGCGACAAGTGTGCGATGCAGCGAGGCGAAGGCGACGAGGGCGGCGACGACGAGGACGCAAAAATTATAGCCTCGCAGTTGTTGGTCTTGTCAATGATTTCGTCGCGACCACCATCTACTACCGTCGCCTTCACTGACGACAACGGCAACACGATACTAATGGCACGTCGGTAGGGCGGTCGTTGCATCATTTTCGCCGTCGGACTGGTCCTGCATTCAGCTGGCAGCTGGTGACTGGCGACTAGTGACCACTCATCCAGCAAGAATTGTCTGAATTTACTGCGTCGGCATCTACAGGTTCATCATAGATGGACTCTCTTTAGCACCCAGCGCTCAACGGGGCCAACCTCACGATGTCCCTGACCCTCAGTTCCCCCCGTGAAAGAATACACATCGCTGCTCTCGCCCAAATCTCTCCCGACTAGGCCCCCCTCGGCCTCCTTAGCCTGATCATCTGAGCGATACCGCTCTACAATTAAGCTGCCGTCCCTCGGCACCCTATCGAGCTCGATATCGACATGCACCATCCTCACACCCTCCACATCTACATACGGCCCAAATACTCTCCTCAATGCCTGATTCCGCTCTCCACAGATCCACGCTTCGTGCGCCTCGATGCTCGTCCAGCCCGTCACCAG
>JBBPMS010000327.1:5561-22698 GCA_038090435.1 Phylloporus scabripes | reverse complement strand
CGACGAACGCGATTTCATTTGTGGCCGTTGGTCAGGCGCGGCCGAGCACAGATGTCAGGCTTGGCGAGCTCGTCGAGGTGGAACGCGAAATCGAGAGGATCCGCAACGAGACAGGCATGCCCCCCGAAGTCGAATTCGAGGCCATCATGGGCGAGGCGGCCACCATGGAAAGGACCGTGCAGGCATTCCGAGACCACCGCTGGGTGCACGTCGCCTGCCACGGCGCACAACACGCGTCGAGGCCGTTCGACTCGTGGTTCGCGATGGGCGACGGGACGCTCACCCTCATGCGCATCATCCGGGAGCGCTACACGAATTCGGAGTTTGCGTTCCTGTCTGCTTGTCATACGGCGGTCGGGGATGCGTCGACGCCTGACGAGGTGCTCCATCTCGCGGCTGGGATGCAGTTTGCGGGGTTTAATGGTGTGGTTGGGACGTTGTGGAGGGTGGATGATGCGGTCGCGCATCGGGTTGTGACGCGGTTCTACCAGGAGATGTTCAAACAGCCGACGATCGGTTTCAAGCATGCGGCCGTGGCGTTGAATACTGCTGCGGTCGAGACGGCTGATGAGGTGTCGTTGGAGAAGCGGATCGTGTTTGTTCATATCGGAATTTGACCAATGTATGTTTTTCTTTCTTATGGATGCACGTATTGATATTGTCTTTCCCAAGTACCTTTGAACCTGATCTTGTGTGCCTAAATCCTGATGTCTGTTCTGATCACTTCCTATGTTATGCATGTAGGAATGTATTTGTATTCTCCACAACTTGATGCGTTATCCTTGTAAAGTCGTATCTCTTTGCCTGCCGTGTTCGATTTCGTACTACATCTCATGCTGTTGAATGCAAGCCTTGTACACTGTCCTCCCGATCTGGCTCAATGATAGAACGAAGTGGGTGTCTTATGATTTTGTGTGGATCCAGCATATGCTATACTACAATGATTCAATTATGGTATACTTTGGATGAATTGGGCAATTGATATGCATTCCGCCCCACTGATATACTGGTATCACTATGAGCGCATCGTTGCTTCTGCTGGAGTGTGATAATCTTCAAGAATGCCATGCTTATCTCCTCAGGATACCCAAGAAAGCTAGTAAAGTAATTGTCTTGTGATACCCACCCACAGAATGTTGATATCTATGCGTGTTTATGAACAGCATGGAAATTGTTGAAGCTGAGTGTACGAGGAAAAGACATGGCCTGGAGGAATCTCGATCGACCTCTTGGCAGGGCAAGTGTGAGTTCACGTTCAGTAAGTAGCTGAGGGTGATTATGGATATTACTCCTTGAATATTCAGCCTTCACAATCGAGTAAGAGCTATGAAAGAAGTTTTGAGAACCGGGGTGTATTGAAGAGAATGACAGTTAGCAAGGATAGAGCACTGCTATGACAAGCATGCCCTATACTGGAGTGAAATTCCACCTTTTGCATATTCCTGGGTGGAAGTTCGATGATGTTCCAATTAGGATTCAGCGGCATCATTGCATGGCCCTTTACACAGCAAGTCTTATGAACGAAGTGGGTGAGACTTCACTGAGGATCATGAACCCTGTAAGTGTGTTTGCGCCTAGGTCGAGTCTGTATGTCCAGAGTCATCTACCTTGGAAATGCCCCTGGATCAAGTTCGCTTAAGCTTGATCAGGGAAAACACAGAATGAGCAACATACTCACGAGTAAACAAGCAGCTAGTCATTGCTGGTTCCTCGTACTGGTCTTTATAACAGGGCTGGTAGTGGTGAGACAAGAAAAGTATCCAATTTTACGAATTGTTTATTAGTAAACTTACATTGTGCTAAATATGTTTTTATTTGTCTTATTCAACTTGTCAGATTACATATCATATACAATGCTACTATACATTGTTCTATAACATTGAAAACCTTGAGTAGACTACATTTGGACACAAAGAAAGCCTGAAATCAGGTTGTTGAATGAGCTTTGAGATGTTGTAGTTGTTAGCTAAGCAAAATAAGACATGTAGAGCCAGTTTAAGCATTGTGTGAATTTACTAATGTTGTGTCTGCCTGAATGCCATTGGTTCCAATATACTCAAGTTGGTTGCTCAAAGTGTGGTGATTGACTATGCCTGCACCAAATGATATAAGGGACTATTTGCGAAATACTACAAGATTCATATCCTTCCTTCCCAAATCAACTGTGCTCCATTGCAGAAGTACATCTGGCAGATCGAAAAATGTATCGTTCAGACTGAGGCACCAATTCCCCATGTACAACGAACCAGGACCCTTGTGTGATCAAGCCCAAATTTTTCTCCTTTTTTATAACCTAGATGATCTCAGTGTCATATTGTTTTTCATGGGTCAGCATCCTTATACCACTAGTTAACATTTAAGCAGAGATTGCCTGGCTCGCCTGTAATTTAATTAAGCTCAATAATTTTGAAATGACACATTGAGGTCTGGGGATAGGAAAACAACAAAGCTTGGAATGATGTAAAGCCAAAGGCCTGGATTGGAAGAGATGAAAGACCAAAAAATAATTAATGATTGCAAAACATATGGGTCAGCCTTGATTGCAAGCCATCCTGTACCTTGTTCCAACTTGATGTAGAACATGAGACACCTGGTATTACATTCCACAAGGATCCTGACAGCCTAGACTGTGGTGGTAGTGGTTATTGTCATGTGTTCTCCAGCCCCACTCCTGCTCCCTTTCCTAGATCTAGACATCATCAGGAAAAAGGCAAAAGTCTTACCATGACTAATCACTGACTAAACTGAACCAAGCAAGCTAATGATGGCTCACTTAGCCACAGCAATGTGAGAAGCCATGTTAGCTTTTTAGTCAAGACTTGCTGGCATCATCTATTGCTTCATTGCCTTGTGTAGCTGCCCACATGCACTCTCTCCTCTGCCATGCACATTCATATGCACACCATTGTCCCTTATTCTTATTCCACCATCCAGGGCAGACCCAATGGGCCATGACTCAGACTCATGCTCACACCTCCGACATCTCATGTGTTACTATACCTTACATTTGCTCTGGAGTCTGTATTTAATCTGTAAATATATATACAATTGAATGACAAGACAAAATACAGTATATGAGATATACTTAATGACAGTGTGCAATCTAACTAATGGGCTAAATTGGCTTAAGATGCTTTCTGATGACAATGTGGCTAAGTGAGCTATTGTTAGCTTGCTTAGTTCTGTTTAGTCAGTGATTAGTCATAGTAAGGCTTTTGCCTTTTTCCTTATGTGTGTCCAACTCCAGCCTTTCAGTTGTGTGTACACTTTATGATATTCTTGGCAGCACCCAAGTGCTTCAGCCATCTACCAACAAGTATGATTGTTCATTGATCTTATTGCATCTCTTATATATATTCCTTGTCTTGACTATCCTTGCAAGCCTGCTGCCTTGCCAATCATACCATCACTGATCCATTACCTTATTTCCATTGTTCCTGTCTTCTTTGTGCCCTACTCTGGTTTCTGTGAAGTGTACAAGTTGCAATTACCTTCCATCTCTCAATTATTCTACTAGTAGTTCTGCTATTATTCTTTACACTGTCCTGCTTTGTGAGTCATAGATGTTCCACATCACTGTTAATATCACATTGGCTCTATCCTTTTCTATACCAGTTGCAGTTGTCTGCCCTTTGCATATAGTATTTGCTCTGTTTGCTAGCTTTCTCTCACTGATCTCTGTTCTACCTTCTCTAATGATCTTGCATTTGACCTCCACATTAGGATGGCAATATTTTGGATCTTCATAAAGCTATTGAGGTTAGCAAGATTGGACTTGATCTCTTGCCTATGAACCATCCCAAGCATGCTAGTGCTCTTGAATCTCCTACAACACTCTTGTGAAATTATTATTGTGTTCAAAAAAGCAAGGATGATCTAAATCACCTAATAGAGCTACAGAACAGATAGCTTGCAGTGTGTCCATTGGGTTATACAAGGCATGCAAGAGCACTTGGAAAACATGCAGAATCCTTATGAGAGTGTTATAATATACAAGGAAATATTGCAAACTTCAATAGGGCAATAGAATTGACAAAAAAAGGGCTTTATACATATTTGTCCAACAGGTTATCCTAACAATGGAGTAGCTCTTGGGGCCTTGCAGTATATCTTAATACATGCTATCAAAAGCTGGATGATACATTGACTCCAAAAACCTTTCCAATATTTAATCCTAATATAGTGTGTGAAGTACATTGCAAACACCCCTGGGAATTTCACTTAGCTATAAAGAGACCAAACAGAGTGCAAACTCTTGGCTATAAATTGGTCTCTTATTGTTACAAACACTATCTTATCTTATCACACAGCTTGACAGATCTTGTCAATGCTAAGTCTCATCACTTTCATTTCCTTGTTGACTAATTATGATTACTCACCCATTGTTCTCATCCAATGCCATCGGCTAGACTTGTCATACAAGACAATCATTACCTGCTGTCTTCAGCCTTGTACTGCCACAGCTATTCAAATACTTCAAGGTTATGAACAGCTATGTTTGTTATCAGCCAATCATATTCTTGCCATGTAAGTCATGATAAGTCAGAGACAATGAGGCTATGTTTGGCTATGCTTTGAAGCTATGCCTCACAGCCTTCAGAACTCAGCCTCACCTCAACCACATATTGGGCTATGCAAGGCAATGCTTGGCTATGCACTGATCCTGTGCACATAGCCTCACACTGAGTTAGGATAAGTCATAGTTGCTTCTTATATCCAGATATCGTTAGATCTAGTACAAACATGTACAAACTCCTAGGTAGTATATAAGGGCTGAAGAGCCAACTAGAGAATCTCAGTCAAGTTCTCTTGGTTTTTCCCCTTGAGTACTCCACTCAGCCCAGCTACTGTTATGCTTTAGCACTTGTGGTTAGCCTGGCATTATTTTACCTTCACTCCTCTAATATCATGATCTAAGAAGGACTATACCCCTCCAGGCTAGTCTTTTGAGGGTTGCTTCACTTATTCATGTGATTTGACCCAGTATTGATAAAGATATGATTATTTTAAGACAGCAATGTCATTAAAAGGGTTTTTTCGCTTTTGAATTGACAAGGGTATTTGGTACTATCAGTACTTGGTATAACCTCTTTTGGCCTTGAGGACAGCCTCAATCCTTCTAGGCATGCTTTCAATCAACTTCTGACACTCCTCAACTAGTATCTCTTTCCAAACCACCTGAATCCTTTCCCACAATTCCAAAATCCCTTTAGGAGGATGTTCATACTCTGCCAATCTCCTTTTGAGGTAACTCCAGAGATGCTCAATGGGATTTAGGTCAGGAGACTGTGCAGGCTATCTTATAGTATCAAATTCCTGCTCTTCTAACCACTCCTTCACCTTCTTGCAAGCATGCTTGAGGTTATTGTCTTGCTAAAAGATGGTTTGAGGAGAATTGTGGCCATAATACTCCAGGGTATTGAGAAGTTTATCCTTCAAAATTTGAAGGTAAAGATCCCCATCCATCTGACCATCAATTTTGGCAGCATAGCCAGTTCTCTGCCAAGTCATGCAATCCCATACCATCACAGAACCATCTCCAAATTTGACAATCCCCTCCACAAGCCTATCACTAAGGTCCTCACTTGGCTTTTTCCACACCCATTTACATACATCTGACCCTAGGCAATTGATTTTAGTCTCATCTGACCATATTACTCTCTTCCAGTTCTCTATAGTCCAATCTTTGTGAGCTTTAGCAAAATCCAAATGAGCCTTATGATGCTTAGCAGAAAGACAAGGGCATTTGGACTTGACTACTGCTTTCATGCCTGATTTTTTCAAGTGAAGGCAGACAGTATTGGCAGACAAAGGTTGGTTGATGATGTTGGTGAGTGCTTTGGTCACCTGGACAGCATTTTCAGCCTTTCCAGTGCAAATGAGATGTTGAGCATGATGAATATTGATGGCAGAAAGCTTGGTAGGATGACCTCCAAGAGACTTTAGAAAAGCAGAACACTCTTTGGAGCGAAGCCTGGATATAGTGGAAGTGCTGACACCAGTTTGCTTGGCAATATATTCACCAAAGCAACCAGCATCAAGTAAAAAAAGAACTCTTTGTTGTTGAGCAAGAGAAAGAGATCTGACCATGATAGTGGTTGGGAATCAAGAAGTGTGGGAACCTTTTTTAAACTCAGACACAATATTTATTGTGTATCTTTGTTTTTATGCTCAAATAATTGCAAATCTATTTAGAATCTCTGAGATATCTATATCAAGTACAAAAGTGAAAAAACCCTTTCAATGACATTGCTGTTTTAAAACAATCATATCTCCACCAATACAGAGTCAAATCACATGACTAAGGGACCAATTTGTAGCCAAGGGTTTGTACTCTGTTTGGCTTCTGTATAGCTAAGCGAAATTCCCAGGGGTGTTTGTGGTGCACAAAGCACACTACATCAGGGTTAAATATTGAAAGGGTTTTTGGAGTCACTGTACATCATATCCCTCCTTGATGCAAATCCATCCCTCTATCTTGATGAAATCCGGGAACAGTTGCTCTTCACCTGTGGAGTTGAAGTCTCCCTTGCTATCCTATCATGTATGCTATAATATGTACAGTTGACACACAAGCACATCTCAAAGCATGCTATCAAACAAAACAAACAACTGCATGCTGTTTGGCAGGCAGAACACAAAGAAGATATACTGAAGAAGTTCTTTGTATGGGTTAATGAGTCTGGCATTGATGACCATACAAACCAATGAAGAAGTGGTTGGTCTCTTCCTGGCCATGCATGTATGCAATAAGCCACTTTTTTTTGTGGTCAAAAGTATTCAATCCTTCCTGCATTGACCATTGATGGGATCATTGCTCTTGATATATTTAAAGGCTCTGTTAACAAGGAGCAATTTCTGCTTTGGGTTTGAGAGCAATTGGTATCTTTTCAAAATCCAAGCAAAGCAGACAATGCTGACCATATTTCTACTAGGCCCCAAAATTGATATCATATCCAGGTTCCCAGAGTGTTGTTGTGCTTGACAATCCATCAATCCACCATGACAAGAAGCTTCAATGAATAATTGAGGGTGAATATAATATGTCATAGCCATATATTGTGAACTTTGGGACTCATATGAGTGTAGGTGCCCATCTCATATTTCTATCACCATATTCATTTGATTTCAACCTGATTGAGCAAGCTTTTTTACTCAATCAAGGCATGGCTTCAACAACATAAGACACAAGCAACTAGTTTTCAAGTCCATTTGTGATTGATTCATCAAGCTGCTATGTTACGATTTCTTTCTCTTTTTATCCTTAATGAACTTTGTTTCCTTTCGCGATGATCTAATCCTACCACATGACTCGACTACCACTTGCTTGGTCATCGCTTACTCCTCCATAGTTCCAGCCAAGTTCATTGGCTTCAATGACTCGTTCCCACGTAGTCATCCTTTCCACCATGTTCTTTGACTTTCTATGACCAACCCTAAACCTGTCGGCCCTAAGCCCATTGTGGAAGTATATATACCTCTTCTCGCCATTGTGTATTCCTTACGCTTGATCTCCCTTCTTGTACCTCGACTACTACTATCGAGTACAACCAATCAAGCACCCGTTTTCTCTTCTTTCTCGTCCCCTGCCCCCTTGATGGTTCGGTCGCTACCTAAAGCAACCTCTTCTCGTACCTAAGAACCTTGTCACCTCCCTTGTGGGCCTTCGATCCCAAGGACCTTGGCAGCCTCCCTCATCACCCGTAGAGCACAAGGACCTTGGCACTTCGTTGCATTTGTATGGACGTACTTGACACTTCGTCATATTCGTACAGACGAACCTTGACCTTGACACTTCATCACATTCGTGTGGACATACCTTGACTCGACACTCCGGCGCATTCATGTGGCCGTACTCTTGATCCCCGTCACATCAAGTGTGACTGAACCCTTGACCCTGTGACACCCTTGAAGGGCTACGACCAACTCTACCCGAGCCAGTCATAACAGCTATGTCTGTGACTACCAAAGATGTCCTTGGTTGGATCGCAAACTATGAATATGCATAATTATAGCAGATAGCCCATTGTTTTAAGTAGAACAGGGAATAGAACATGAAGTAATAAGCATAAGATCTGAAATTATTGAAAAAATAAGCAGAAGTTTACTATAGACAAGACTTCTTCTTCAACTGAAGATGGCCATCCGATTCATATGCAAATGACTATAGTTTCAAGGCACAACCTTCAATGGTTCCAAAAACATCATAAAGACAAGACACTAGAACAGCTGCAATGATATCAGGGGTAAAATCTAGCTTAGAAAGAGCATCTTTAGTAGCACAGAAGTTAATGCCTTTGTATGTGAGAAATTCACATAGGCAAGAGAAAATCTCAGTGCCAGCCATGGGAATGGGAAATAGAGGAAAAGAGAGCTTTTGATAACCATAATGTGCTGGTGTAGAAGAAAGATCAGCATTGACAGCATTGTGAGCAGCTGGAGTCTTGGATGTAACTTGACTAGCAACCAATAAAACAACAGTGATAAGCAATGCAGCTATGGGATCAGATATCAGCCCAGCAGATGGTGACCATGGCCCCATATGGTCACATGGTTTGAGCATATCAAAATGCCCATCTTGGATGCAATCAAATTCAACATTGTTTGGTGGGGCATGCTTTGTGGCATCTGCTGCAGCCTCCAGATAGGTTAACCTCAACACTGAATCTGAGAACACACAACTCAATATACAATAGCAGTAGCCCATAACTTGAGTTTATATTGGTTGAGACCAATATGTTCACTAGTAGCACTAATGTAGCAATACCTAACACTGCCATGCTCACCAGGATGTTTCTCACAAGGCCACTTTGATTTGAGTTGCAATATGATGTTGCCATAGATCTGTGCATCCTCAGAAAAAGAGTCAATACAAGAAACCTATTGCACAGAATTGATTTCAGCTAATTTAAGTGCACTGAAACAACTCTCAAATACTAGCCTGGAAGGGTGTAGTATCCTTAGATTGTCTGACTAGAGAGAAAGAGTAAAGAGATGCCACTCAGTCCACAAACGCTAAGGCATAACAGTAGAGGGGCTGAATGGAGTGCTCAAGGGGAAAAACCAAGAGAACTTGACTGAGGTTCTTTGGTCAGCTCTTGGGCCTTTATATACTACTCTAAGATTTGTACATGTTTGTACTGAATCTACCAATAAGTGTCCATATAAAGTACAGTGGCTCAAAAAACTGTCCGCATGTTTGCATGTTTTACATTAGTTATGGCTAAATGCAACAACCCTTAATCCTAGCCCTAAACCACAAGTGTATGAAATGGAGTACCTACGCTTGGCGGTCTATTGGTCCAAGAATCAAGTGATTTGGATAAGAACTGATAGAATAGCAGCTATTTGAAAATGACATGTCATGTGGACAGTTTTTTGACTTAAAGTTTTGATTATAGATATTGACCCTGGCATGCAGTAATATCATTACATACATCCATCAAGGGTTCTATTATGTTACCTTTATGTAATAGGTATGATCCAACATATATAAACCTCACCACCCTTTGCTCATTTTCTCATCATCATCATGAAATCCATTTCCATCTCTCAAAGACAAAACATTATCTTTCTTGCCTCTCTTGACCTATCTACTAGGAAGATTGCCTCACAGACTGGTCTAGGGAAGTCTACAGTATCCCAGTGTTACAAATGCTATCTTTTTCACTATTTCATCTTATCTTTTCAGATCATGTGACATGACCACGTGACATTATCAACTTATCATTTCATCGCTAAGCCTCTACTTTCCTTTTCCTTGTTGACTAAATACAGTTATATCATCATTCTTCGAACCCAATGGCATCAGCTGGACTCGTCATCATGGACAGTTACCAGCTGATCCCCTCAGCCATGTGCTGCCACACTATTCAAATTCACTTCAAGTTGTGGTTGGCTATTATTGTTATCATCCAATCACAACCTCCCCACTCGAGTCACAGTGAGTCAAAGATAAAGAGGCTATATGTACCAGTGCACGGCTAAGCTCCAAGGCTACGCCCCACTGCCTCATCACTGCCTATGGATCTTATCCGGCTATGCCTCACTACCTCCAGAACTCTGCCTCACTTGATCCACGCCTTTGGCTATGCAAGACTCTGCATGGCTATATGCAGACCTGTGCACACAGCCTAGATAAGGAATCACATGATAGGACATTTACTATATTTAGTTACCATCAGTACAAACATGTACAAATAGATAGAGGGTATATAAACCCCAAGCGAACGGCTGGCATCCTCAGTCAAGTTCTCTTGGTTTTTCCCCTTGAGCACTCCACTTAGTCCATCTACCGTTATGCCTTAGTGCTTGTGGACTGGTCAACACTTCCTTTCTCTTTTCCTCTAACATTATGATCTAAGCCTACTACGCCCCTCCAGGCTAGTAGTCAAGGGTTGTTTCACCCAGGTTCTTCAGGAAATCCAACCAGAAAGGCCTAGGCTTCATGGTGGTTGCCCTTCCAAGCTTTCCTTCACTAACAAGAGAGCTATTGTTCAGCAAATCCTTACTGGCAAGGCCAAAAATGCTGTTCAAGCCACTCATTTCATCAACTCTATTGTTGATAGTCCTGTTTCTTCTCAGACAATGAGGAATACCCTCAAAGAAGCCTCATTGAAGGCTGTGGTGAAGAAGAAAAAGCCATTGTTTTCTACTGGCCACAAGAAAAAGAGGTTAGCCTTTGCTCTCAAGTATCAGCATTGGACTATGGAGGACTGGAAGAGAGTTATATGGTCAGATGAGACCAAAATCAACAGGATTGGGTCAGATGGACAAGAGTATGTATGGAAAAAGAAGAGTGAAGGGCTTATTTCCAGATAGGTTAAAGGTACAGTCAAGTTTGGAGAAGGTTCACTCATGGTTTGGGGATGTATAGGGTGGAATGGTGTTGGAGTCTTGAGTGAGGTTGAGGAAAGGATGGATGCTGAATAGTATGTGGCCATTTTGAAGGAAGGGTTGCTTCAAAGCATGGAGGAATCTGGAATTTCAGAAGATAACATTATCTTCCAACAAGATAATGACCCCAAGCATACCTCTAGAAGAGCCCAGAAATGGTTTGAAGAGCAGGATATCAAGCTTCTAGACTGGCCTGCACAATCTTCAGACGTTAACCCAATTAAACACACTTGGAATCATCTCAAAAGATCTCTCTCAGGTTATGAGAGTGCTCCTACAGGAGTTCACCAATTGTGGGAAAGGGTGGTGGTGGAGTAGGGGAAGATTTCTGTGGAAGAGTGTCAAAAATGGATAGAAAGCATGCCTAGAAGGATTGAGGCAGTTATCAAGGCAAAAGGAGCTCATACCAAGTACTAGATAGTTGGATTTTTATAAAGTCAAAAAACTGTCCACATGATATGTCATTTTCAAATGGCTGCTATTCTATCAGTTCTTATCCAAATCACTTGATTCTTGGACCAATAGACCGCCAAGCGTAGGTACTCCATTTCATACACTTGTGGTTTAGGGCTAGGATTAAGGGTTGTTGCATTTAGTCATAACTAATGTAAAACATGCAAGCATGCGGACAGTTTTTTGAGCCACTGTAAGTAAGAGTCCATGTGATTACCAACAAGGCAGTGTGCACAGGTATTGTGCATAGCCAAAGGCATGTAACAGGTGAGGCTGAGATCCAGAGGCGATAGGGCATAGCCAGATAAGATCTGTAGGCAGTGTGAAGGCAGTGGGGCATAGCTTCAGAGCTTAGCCATGCACTAGTTTGCATAGCCTTCTTATCTCTGACTCACTGTAACTCAAGTGGGAAAAATATGATTGGAAGATAGCAATAATAGCTGACTACAACCTTGAATGAATTTGAATAGTGTGGCAGCACATGGCTGAGAGAAGCAGCTGATGACTGTCTTGGATGACAATTCCAGCCAATGCTGTTGGGTTCAAAGAAATAAAGATGTAATTGTAATTAGTCAACAAGGAAAAGAAAAGTTAGAGACTTAGCGTTGGTACGCTATGTTGATAACGTCACATGATGCAAAAAGATAAGATAAGATGGTGAAAAAGGTAGCATTTGTAACATGCACATGCTCATGTTATAACTACCTTGGTAGAGTGTACAGACTTGTCAATCTGATCTTGTTCAATATGAAGGAAAGGCTACAAGAAAAATTTCTATCAGTCAAGACATAACAATCCAGATAAGATCACAAATCCTCTTTTTAATGTGGTATCCATCCATCAAGTCAATACCAAATTCTATGCTGACAACACAAGTGTCCTTCTTCTTCCTCAATAGTGCTATATGACCCACCTCAAAGTCACAATCATCGTTGATTGTTGAAGCACCAGTTTTTCCTCTGCTACTAAAGATTGAGCTGTCATATCCTGAAATACAAAACCACATACCTTGATCCTGTCCACCAGAGCTGGAAATGAGGGCCTGAGTGAACACCAGGACTATATTAACTAGCAAGATCATGAACATAGAGAAATGCTTTGATGAAATCAATGCAACTAATCCCATTCACCACAACATGATCAGATTTGATAGTACACTTCTTCTTGACAGTCAGTTTTCCACATGCACTTGCAGGTTTCTCAGTACTGGTGAAAACCATGACAACAGAGACAAGATGGCCAGCAGAATCAAGTGGAACTAGCAGAATAGTATGCCTGATTAATCATAAGCACCACTAGAAAATTGATCTCTATACCTGTCTGATCCTTGTCCATAGCATTCATCTGTTGACTGGCTGCTCATGCACCCACTTGTCTGGCTGCAGTGTTTCCTGATCTCAGAAATACCAATACTAATGGGACAAAATGCCCTGCTTCATTCTCTTCATGAGTAGGAGAGAAACAAGGAATTACCCCTTTATCTAATGGCCACATAGCAGTCAATAAACACAACAAGAATAGCAGATCCCTTACCAGTCAGCACCTGAGTGCAATAATGCACATCCAATAGGCAAGCAAGGTTCACACCACCAAAATGATCCAATTGAGGTATAGGTGAGGAAGCCTCTTATAATGGAAAGAGAGGGGGAATCTGGGACATTGACAATGCCAATCAGAAAGTAGAAATAAGAGATTGTGACAATGTGACACTAGAACACTCATCTTTTATCATCTACATTGAGGTGTGATCCAGTGCCAGGATGGACCTTGCAGAAAAAAATCACACAACCAGTGGCAGGCCTCATCAACAAAAAACTAGCCCATACCACATACATATGTTCTAAGGAGCATCCTCATGTGTGGAGCATTCAAGGCACCTGGTCAGATGGTCCAAGTCTTCCCTGGATGTGAATACAACTACGTCATCAACAGGGGAAACTCACCAAGTGCGACTGAATGTGGAGCAGCCTCTGCCATAGGCTGCCACATAGGTATCACTGTTTCCGAACTGATGATGGACGGCTCGGACGTTGGGTGTGACCTACGCTACAAACCTTAGCGTAGGGTTTCATACTATTTTTCAATATTACTAAGCCTCACGAGCGTGTTCGTGACTGAACTTTTTTATGCAACGAACTGTAGTTCAATTTAGTCAGTGATTAGTCATGGTAAGACTTTTGCCTTTTTCCTGATGCAGCGATACTTCGTCGAGAACAATACACAGGTCAGAGGGAAACAAGCAAGTTGTGGGGTGAGCAAGATGACTGAGAGAGCGACGTCGACGAGGGTAGACTCGTGGAGACGCTGACGCAAATATATACAGGGGTCCGCAGTTCCTAGAATCACTGCGAACACTCGCGCCATGCATGTGTTTGGGGAAACCACGGCCAGACCCCTACCAACACGTGCTTCTTGATTCCGACTCAGCCATAACTAGGGATGATATTCAGGCCATTGATTCATCCGATCGTGGTGGACATGCCTTGCTAGACGCGTTTGCTTCATAGGCCGCCCTTTGCCGCAGACATGGGCTTTCGCCTTGCCGAGACCTGGAGGAACATTCAATTCGGGAAGAGAATTAATTGTAAAATATGCCCCTGTCGCTACAAACTGGTGTACCGTGTTGGAACAAATTAGACATGAGGTGCTCGGCACCTAACACATTTACGAAGGTAAAAACGGGACATGAAGGGAAAAGTCCATAGATAATGAGAAAACGAATGTCAAAGCAGTCTAGCAGGCGCAGCTTCTCCGCTCCCTCTGAAGGCCAACAATCATGTCCACAACGCGATCCCTCGCATCCTCCAATGAAAGCCCATTCAGGTTGGATTCCCCGCTCTCTTCAAACACATTGCATCCGAGAGCGCGACGAAGGTCCAACACCATGTCTGCCTCGCTTCCCTTGTGGTTTGCTCTCGAGGGTGGACTTGGCGGAGGCGATAAGACAGAATGGCTCGCAAACACTTGGTCGTACAGCACCGTGGCGCGAAGCAAGGCAAGGATGTCTTCATTGGCAGTGTCCACTTTGAGATCATAGACGTCCACGTTAAAGCATCTGTTTTGCCACACATTTGTGAGTGCGTCGGAAAGCAGGCTGACATCACCGCCGAGACTCCGGGCATAGGAGAGCGTTGCACTCCATGTCTTTGAATCCTGGGCTGATGGGAACCCGGGTTTACTCTCTGGACCACAAGAGACGCGGTGAATGAACAGGGAGGAGGCGTGCGATTGTAGGCGTTTACGCAAGAGATTAGATGCCAGTGATCTGATAGGGGAGGAGGATCCAGGCGTCGGCTTGGATGCCATCAGGCACTCTATGGCCTCCTCGACTGTCATGGAGCCAAGCACGAGTCGCTGGTATGCTGGTATTACGAGAGATTCTGCCAATCCGCTGGCACGAGCCCAAAGTGCCTGCGTCCGAGGCTCTGCAAAAGGTAGGGACTTTGCAAGCAATGCAGTGGTGCAGAGATCAGAGACCAGCGTCGCAGACGCCATGTCTGTTCGAGAATGCTTTGAGAGGTGCGAGAGATGGTTGTAGACTTGCCATCGCACGGACATGGACACGTCTTCGGGCGAAAGGACTACAAGTTCTGCAAGCCGTGTCCATGCCTGTCGCTCCCGTCGCGTTTCAAATCTGCTTTGCACCTGGAAAGCACCGACGAACCCTCGAACTATGCCAATCCATCCAGCGCTAACATTCAAGGCGCTCATAAGATTGTCAAACTCGTCAGTTGCGCCTCTGGAGGTTAGCGCATCTGCGAGGGAACATGGCACTTTGGTGGCTTGCACGGTATATCCGGTAGACGATGAATCAGCTTCGGAGCCGTCGTCGCTAACATCAGGAGATTCAGGAGGCGTCGGAAGGTCCGACGTTTCGTGTGGGGGGTTGGCGTGCGTCTGATACATTAAAGAAGCAAATGGTACAAGTTTCATCAGTCGCGACTGGTAGACCCTCCGCGGCACGGGGATCCAGGGTATAACAATAGAAACGAAAACTGCCAATGATGCAAGCAGGTGGGTGATCTGTATGATATCATTCCACGTCCAGCCTGTCACAGGCTGGATAGCACGAGACAACACAGAACCTTGGTGAGTGTGTTGGTGGGGAACAGGCGGGGAAGTGGACGTCAATGGTGAGTTAAAGAACGAGAATAGCGCAAAGACAGCAAGAAGGTATTGTTGAGGTTGAACGGCCTGAGACGTCCCAGGAGGAACTGCGATGGCTTGTTGACTAGGGTCGATAAGCATCGCGGAGGCGGCTGGGGTGATCGGGGGAGGAACATTGGGTTGAATTTTCCGCGGGCGACCGCGTTTACGCTTTTCGACAACACCGGGAACAGCAACGGGAGGAATGGGGACAGCAGGAGCAATCTTGCGTTTCTCCTTTTTCGCGGGTTCTAGTTTGGGCTTCTTCCTGGCACGTTCTGATGTATCGCCATCGTCTTCTCCATCCCCATCTTCATCGTCACTAACGTCTTCTATTCCCTCATTGTCAATTTCATCTTTCTCTGGACCTCCGAACTTCTTCAGCCATTCAATCTCCCATTCAGCTAGAATGTTCTGTCCACCAGGGAATCCGCAGATCAAAGTTCGCAAGCCATCCTTTTCTCGTTGTAGTCTACCCTCCCGGCGTTTAAGAACGCTGGAAAATGGCTGTAAATGACATATTCATAAGCCCGATTTCCGATAGCTTACCGGATATATTCCACCGCTTTGCCAAGCACGTTTGCCTTGCTTCCTTTTCGTGCTACCTTGACACCGTCAATATAGCCACGGTCATCTACTTTGTACTCATCGCTCTTGTAGTTCTGGTCCAGAACGCGAAGGGCTGGAACGGAAGCTTTGAGGCTTTGGATGCGCGCGTTCAAATTTGTGCGGTATCGGCGTTCAATGGTGGTATGACTCGTCTTTGGACGGCCCGTCGCTACGGTATTTATAACATGGGTTTGGCCTTGGACAGCATGTACAGGAGGGGGAGGGGAGGGAGTGGGGGGCATTGCTTGCTGCACCGCCGGGTGCGATTGGAAAGAAGGCATAAGTGGCACATTATTCTGGTTGAAGAAGGGAGGGACAGTATCTGACGGTGTATTAGTACAGTAAAACCATGGGATAGCATGCTCCAACCAACATACCTGCGGATGATCTTGGAACTACGGGAGCTGGAGGAGAAGCACGTGTGCTGGACGAGCTGCTTGGGCTAGAGGGATTAAACCCAGAAAGACTTTCATCTGCGGAGGCTGATGCAGAGCTGAGAGTTGGCGACGAAAAGTAGAAGGATGAATTGAGCAAGTCCTGGGGTTGGATAGGGGCTGCGGGGATGGGATGAACGGCATCCTTCCCGTCAATAAAGAGCGCGTTTGGATCGATAAAAGCAGAGAAGGAGGGATCGTTGAAGTCGAGGTCTAATGGGAACGACAGGCCGAAATGAGGGTCATGCTTTGGATCATGGGAGTTATTGAGAAGCATATAAAGCGGGTCGGATGGATCCAATGCAAATTCTGGTGCATTGTTGTCAGCACTGTCCGTTTCAGCGGTGCTCATCGTCGTGGATGGTGATGGTACGAGAGAACGAGGTCGGTGGTCGGTATGGCACCATTTGGAGGAGTGGTACCACTTTTCGATTTACTAGTGTTCGTATATGGTATGTTGTTCTCACGTATATCGCTCAAATCAAAGGCGACTTTTACTTCGTTAGATGAGCCATGGAGCCAGCCAGCAACGACGCGCGCCCCGTTGGTATGTTTACTCATTTACGCCTTGCATCTTGCCCTGTTCAAACCTTGTACAG
>JBBPMS010000326.1:0-14737 GCA_038090435.1 Phylloporus scabripes | reverse complement strand
TCGTGCAGCTCACAGCGCATAGATCAGTGACTAGACGGATGGCGCGACGCTACCAATAAGTTCGACTTTTTTTTTTCCCCTCTTCAATAACCACAGCACCGGGCTTTATACAGCACGACGCGTTCCCTGATTCACGGTACTGTCACGCTCTCCAAACAATGTACCTTGCTTTGAAGGTGTGATTGTACTGTGGTTTGTAAGGGATGTTGGTCTCAGTCGTCTGTGCACGCTTTTACGATGCTTTTGATTTTGATGATCTCTACAAAACAGGGCCCGTTTGTCCCTCGAGTGGTACAAGTAGCTCAGGTGTCACTTACTTGCATCATACTCACAAGGTCGGGGTGTCCTCGCGACTCCTCTCTCACCTCCTTGGTTTCCTGCAGACGACCATGCATTGGATGGACCGCCAAGTTCTCGAAACGCAGCGTGATGGCATGAGCACATGATCACCGTCAGCACGGACTAATGTTGCTGAGACTCTAGACTCTAGATCCTAGATATCAGTGTACTTTTCTACTGTGTCTTCCCTGCATCGCGAAATGCCTCCAACGCCTTCCAAGCCGCCCCTGTTGCAATACTCTCTCTCGCCAACCGCACGCCATCCTCGTAATCCACCGCCACCCCAGCAACGACCAACGCCGCCGCCGCATTCAACAACACAAACTCGAGCACAGGCGTCTCCCCGCCCCCCTTCAACAGCGTCGTGAGCGTCGCGGCATTAGCAGCAGCATCCCCGCTGCGCACGTCCGCTAGCGCGTGCGTCCCGAGCCCAAACTGCGCCGGGTGCAGCACGCGCTCCGTGACCTGCCCCCCAGCAAGGTCCCACGCCCACGTCTCGCCCGCACAGCTCACCTCGTCGAGGCCCTCCTTGCCGCACACGACCAGCGCGCGCAGCACGCCGCCCCGTCTGAGCGCCTCCGCGAACGGCGCGCCCAGCGCACGGTCGGGCACGCCGAGCACGACGCCCCGCGGGCGCGCGGGGTTGAGCAGCGGCCCGAGGACGTTGAACAGCGTGCGAAAGGGCAGGGACTTGCGGAGCGGCGCGACCTGCGCGAAGGCGGGGTGGAAGTGCGGCGCGAAGAGATAGGTGAACGGTGTGCGCGGGACGTGCGCCGCGCCCGCTGCCGGCGCGGGGAAGGCGCAGCCGAGCGCCTGGAGGAGGTCGGCGGACCCCGAGGAGGATGTGGAGGCGCGCCCGCCGTGCTGCGCGGCGTGAGCGACGCTGGCGGGGAGAGGGGGGGCTTACCTTGACGATGCGCGCCCCGGCGCCGGCTGCGACGATGGCGGCTGTAGTGCTGACGTTGAATGTGTTGTGTCCGTCGCCGCCTGTGCCGACGATGTCGACGACAAAGTCCTTGTCGGCGTCTTCGAGCACGACCTTGTGTGCCCGGGAGAGAAAGAGGTCGACGGCTGCTGCGAGGATGTCTGGGCGCTGTTCGAGCCCGTGGATGTGCGCGGCGGCGAGGAAGGCGCCGATCTGGGTTTGAGGGACGACATCGGGGACGGTGAGGAGCTCGAGGGCGTGGGTGAAGTCGTCTGGAGAGAACTGGGCAGGCGATTGGACGAGCTTTTTGAGGAGGGATTTAAAGTCGGGCATGGTGGATGACTTGGAGCAAGATGAAACAGCATCATACGCGACAGTTGTTTAGACTATAGATGAGAATGTCTTGGGCGCCAACCGCCACGAGCTCGTCCATGACCCTCGCAGACTCTTTTTTCTCCACCATCGCGCTCACGTCTACCCAGCCCGTCTCGTCCAACGGGCTGATCGTCGGCCCTCTTCGTCCGGGTGTGATCTTGACCGCGCGCGGGAGCACCTCGCGAGAGACGTTGTACGAACACACGACGTACTTCTCAGCGGCGATGACGCCCGCGATGCGACTCGCGATCTTGTTGATGAGGGGAGTGTGATCAACGCGCGAGGGCGTGACGGACTTGATCAAGACCGCCTCAGTCTGGAGGACCGTCGCGATGGCGTGCAGCCCCGCTGCACGCATCGTGTCGCCCGATTCTGTTCAGCGTGGTCAGTCTGTCCCTGCGATTCAGTGAGCACACGCACCCACGAGGTCGACTGGGTAGACGTGAGCATGACGAAGGGGAGAGGGGGATCGTACGCACCGATGCCGTCCGCCAGACCCAACGCACACGCCGCCTCGACGCTCCCGCCAATGTACTGAATCTTGGTACGCCGCTCGCCGACGAGGGCCAAACGGTCGTCCAGCCGACTGAAATACTCGGCCGCGAGGACCTCGAAGCTCGTGACGACGCGCTTTCCCGCGAGGTCTTCCACAGTTTTGATGGGGCCGTGCTCTGGGACCTGTACTTGGAGTGCACATTTCCCGAACGCGAGGCGCTCGATTTCGGTCACCTTGTCTTGCATGTTGGCTTCGAGGATGACGTCGTGGCCAGTGATGCCGAGGTCGACGTTGCCATTACCGACAAAGGAGGGTATGTCGGCAGCTGGGAGGAATATACTATGGCCGGTTAGGATGGCGCGATTGAGACGGGGGTGGGCGTACAGTGCGATGGGGTGGTTTATGACGAGGCAGACGTCGAGACGGTTTGATCTGCGGAATTGGATGTCCGCGCCTACAGATCGGATAAGCATCTGCTTTGGTAGGCGATAGGGTGTGCGCACCAGCCAGCAGCTGCAAGCATCGCTCGTGGAGCCTTCCTGAGTATTGATGAGCGGGGTTGAGTACTACGAGACGAACGTACCCTTTTTCGGGATCGCGAAAAGTAAGCGACCGTTGAGTGTTTCTACGTCTAGTTCCATCACGAACGCTGTAATGGGATCGATAGAAATGTACACTCACTCATGTCCGATGTTAAGTAGGACGAGTCAGTTCTGACATGTCGGAGTCGCACACGTTCGACCCAGAAATAACTTTGGCCGTCTCACACACCCTTTGTTTGCTATGGCGCAACTCAGGCACACGGCGACAATCGCGAATGAAACCCGGGTCTCATAATCCAGGAGTGTAGGTAGATATTACAGGGATACAGACATCATTTCAGCAATTCTTCCACGACTTGTTCTTCTGATATGTTTGCTACGTTCTCCCCGCGATAATTCAGTCCTCGGAGGACCTCGATCTATCCAGACGGTCAGCGTAAAATGGCGTGTCGGCTGGACACGCACAATTTTTGATCGCTCGAACCCAAAGCCCTCGAACTTGTCTACATGTGCCCTCTCCAGGCCAGCAATCGCAATCTCGTCTACTCGGAGGGATTTTCCATGTGAATCTGAGCCTCTGGCATAGACCTGGGTCCAATATCTCGCCGTCTCGTCAAAGCTCTGCTTGCTCGTCGTGTAGTGTGCAGCGACCTGAGCATCTATAGGGTCGTCCAGTTCGGGAGAAGGCAACAGTGACTGGAGTGATATCAACAAGGCATGGAGCGTAAGTACAGGGGACCAGGCATATGTGAGAATGTTGAGGCTGATGGCGCCAGACGTCGGGGACACGTTGGGGTGGTACAGTCTTGTGATGAACGTCATCTTCGCTGGGCAGAACGGAAAATGCTCGGGGATTACAATATCCTACGCGGTAGATTGTGAACCTGTCGGTCGCCCAGAAAGAGGCTGCCTTACCACCTCGAATGTACCGCCCTCATACGGCGTCTCTTTCGGGCCTGGAAAAGATCCCTTGAGGTGAAAGGGCGAGTTATCGATGAGATCGATGGTAATATTGGAGGATTTATCATTCCTGCAGTCTGTGCAAGCCCTGGGTCAGCGTTCGTGTTCCAGATATGTTCAGAACCACCAACATGCTATTTGCTTGTATATTCGTCGGAGACGTTGATCCATGGCTTAAACAGCTTGGCAAAGTTCTCCCACATGACTTTGTCAAATCAGATTGACGCTCAACGACATGCTCCTTAAGCAGATACAATTCCAAACATGGAAAGACTTTCACATCAGACAATATTCAAACGCCGATGCCATGCAAGTCGAATGACGCGGCCCGCACAGATCAGCTCGTCCATGGAACACCCAACCGAGAGACGATTCAATCCGTACACTGATAATGGCGGGACGGTCCTCGCCATTGCCGGCGCCGACTTCTCCGTCATCGCGGGAGACACCAGGCAAAGCGAAGGATACAGTATCCAGACAAGATATGCACCCAAGGTCTTTCGATTGTACGCGTCACTTGTCAATATACTGCTCGACGCTCACCTCGATTAGGACCGATCGTGCGGTTCTCGCCGTGAATGGCTTTGCGGCAGACGGAAATATGTTTGTCAAGCAAATAAGACAACGACTGGAGGTGTGTACACGTTGTCGATCCTGGCCGTACCCTCACCTCCCGCAGTGGTATCGCCATGCGCACTCAAAAGACATGCCTATCCGTGCCATTGCGCGTTTGATCCAGACGATGCTCTATTCCCGTCGATTCTTTCCATATTATGTGTACAATATCCTCGGTGGCATCGAGGAAGACGGTTCGTCTACCACATGTTGTTCATCTCCTCGCTCATTCAAAAAGCCAGGCACTGGTGCGGTATACTCGTTTGACCCTGTTGGCTCATACGAGCGTGAAGCGTGCCGTGCAGCGGGTGCCGCACAGGAACTAGTCCAGCCTTTCTTGGACAACCAGGTGCTGCTTATTCCCGTGAGCCCGTCCTCCATTCTGATTTTCTGCCCAGATCTACTTCAAGAATCAGCAACCAGCACCTAACACGTTGCATCCGGAACACTTGTCGCTCAAGACTGTGTTGGGGATCGTCATTGATTCGTTTACGAGCGCAACCGAGCGCCACATCGAGGTTTGGCGATCTAGATTGGCCATGCCGAGTACTGATTTTGTCTCGCCAGGTCGGAGATGGCCTTGAAATATACATTGTGCTTGCAAGGGCACGCAGTCTGCAGGACTTGGAGGGCGTCCGGGGCGTGCATGAGCTCAGCGTGACCGAGGACGGCGAGCGCATCTTTGTTGTCCGGCGAGACTTGAAAAAGGACTAGTGTATGAATTAGGCAGTCGGTCCAAAATACAATTGAGTAAACATGTCCAAACACTCCACAGTCCTTGTCGTTGTTGCTAGCGTTGGCCTCGCACAGAGATGATCGTCCTTTCCCTACTTTCCTTGTTTCTAGCAACATCTGTGCTTGCACAACAAGTCGTGTACGACACCCTACACAACGTGACCGTTCTTTATGGTACCTGGTCCTCGGGAAGCCAAAATGTCCTCACTGGCTCGGTCAGTCCTCTTGGCGAACCGCTATTCATACCCTCACACCGCACAGGGCTTTGCATCGCCCAACAACCTCTCCTTTACCTACCCAAAGGTAACCGGCATGTCCTATTCCTTGTGAGTCCATTTGTCGTGATGAGCATCCATGCCTGAGTCAGCGCGCGCAGCACCACAGACGGCTTCTACGAGATCGCACGCTACCGCATGACGGGAAACGGTAGCCACCCACTTTTAATCCCCCGCAGTATACTCACCCCCACCCCAGGCACCCAACCCAACTGCATCACGGGCGTCATGAACTGGTGTCACGGCACCTACCAGCTCCTCTCCAACGGCTCCATGATTCTGACCCCCTTTGGCGACGGCTACCAACAAGTCCAAGATCCCTGCGCCCCCGTGTCCAACTTTATCGAAGGGTACAACTACACCGAGGTGTACATGCAGTGGAACATCTACCAGGATCCAGTGCAGGGGTATGCCCTGCAAATGTATGAAGAGTATGGGACGCCGTTGCCACCCATGTGGCTCGTGACCACGTCGCCAATTATGCTCCCGACGCAGTTGCTGAGGAATGTCTCGTCGACCGTGAGCGCGGCGGGTGCGCTGTCGGTGAATGCGGGGGAGAGGCTGGGCGTGCAGTGGATGGTCTTGTTGCTCGCGGGGCTTGGGATCGCATCGCTGCTTTGAGGCGACCCTGTTTTACCCTCTTTATACCGCGCCAGTGAATCATGGATACTTGGTTCGCGCTTCTTTTCATACCTACCAGCACGCTAATAAAATGTTTTTACACGACACGAGCACATTCTCTCCCCCCCTTTTTTTTTGCAGATAACCGTCATGCTGTTCACCCCTTCGTTCGTGTTTCAGACGCGATGGCGGACATTTGGGACGCTTGCTGACGTCTACTTTATGAACTGAAGAGTATAGACGTTGGCTGACTATGACGAAGGTCTTGTTTTACTACGTTCTTTTTCTTCCCTTCTTTTTCACTTTGAAAATACCCATCCAGACACAATAGATGGAGGCTTGATGCACTCGTGGATGCCCGTCTTCCTTCAAGTTTAGCTCAAGTGCGGCGGCCAAGTGTCCTGACCTCATGGGCATCATGATATCAATTGCGCCCAGTCTGAGACGTCGAACGGTGACATGGCCGAACACATCGCACGGGGTTTGTTCACCAACCAAGGATATGACACGGTACCCTCGGCCTTTTAGTAAGTTTTAGCAAGTGTTTACAGCGTCACCGGTTTTGGCCGGATGTCGGAGATTCCTGAGGCCTGATGGGCCGTCGTTTGCGTTTCAGGGCAGTGCTTCTCGCGCCTCTCGATGGCTTGATGATCTGTCTGCTTTTCGCTACGTGCATGAAATTCGGGATGATCGATCAGGCAGGATGAATACATCTGATCGTTCATGTCCACCTGTATTTGAAATGGGATGGCGCGTTCGGCCTCTAGAGTGTCTGATGGTTTGCGATGGTTTCATGATGGAGCGGTGAGCGGCGGAGGCACTCATACAGGGCGAGCGCGCCGTTTTTGGGCCTGAAGCGACCACACGGATGGATGGCACATGGAGGAGCTTGATTTGGAACCCGAACGTGTTCTTGCGTGAATACCCCCGTGTGTATGATGGCGAGGGCCCAGCGCAGAGTCAACGTCAGAACATGCTTGTCTTGACGAGAGCCGGGAGTATTATGGCCGTCAGAGTGGCTTGCGGTGATCTGATATGCTCTGATACGTCGCCGCGCACCAACGTTTGAAGGTGTCGTCCGCAGACATCGCACGTCCAAGGATGTTAAAGTCGAACAGATTCTCAGCACAGGAAACGGATCTGTGCAAGTTCAAGATCGATGGTTTGATGACGAAACAGAACGCACCATGTTCGGGACAAGATCATCTGTTTGGCCGCTCGGCAAGTCAACCTGACTGGAGGAGTGGTAGCACGCTGCATAAATGCAGTTACAACAGTCAAATCATACGTAGAAACATGATTTGGGCCTTTGTAGACAAATACAGTGATCGCAGAAAAAGAACAGTAGAGCTGCAGTCCCGAAAATCGAGTTACAGCAGAAAGGCAACCGTGCTGTAGTGACATTATGTCGCACAATGCGTCCACGGTAAGCGGTAAGTCTATAATTTCAGAATTGCGGTACTTACCCTTGCTTGTATGAAACACACCCCGCTTGAATTTCAAATGTTATTGTCGATTCTTGGTTTCCCCTAACCTATCGTCTTAATTCGCAGTGCTTGAGCTGTCAGTAACACGAGTCCCCAAACCTGGCAATCATGCCACGTCGTCTAACGGACTTAAATACCAGGGAGATGGGATGATGCAGAGAAACAAGTGTCTGCGACCTTTCGACAGCCATACCAGAGACCGTATCTGGCTATCGTGTTTTTGTCTTCTTCGTCGCTTTCAATCTTGTCACCACTGACGTCACCAGGTGATCGCAGCGTTCGATGGTAAGTATTATCCCAAAGTGCTCGGGCGCCTCAATGTTGATTCGCTTTCCAGATGGACGCGATACCTACAGTGGGATCAACCACCTGGCTTGGCTCGCAGCGGGCCAGTTTCAAGTTTCCGATTAATGGGATCGAGGGTATACAGCAAGGAATCGACCAGGTAAGTCCATGTGCTATTCGTTTCTTGTAACACGCACATTCAGCGCAATGGCGCTCCGTCCAAGGGGCAGCTTTCCGGGATCGCGTTGAAGACCATGTTAGCGCACGTGGTGCTGCCGTATGTCAGGTTGATGAAGGACGATGCGACGCACCTAGACGAACCTTAGCTTCAGATTGGGGCGATAATATGGCCGAAGTTCATGTTCGTTTACCTGGCCAAGCTTGAATTTGGCAGCATCTTGATTATAAAGGAGTCACAACGAGGAACCATCGCTCCGCGTTTGTTCACAAGGCCGAGGTTATCATTGGAGATTCTGGAGCAAGAGAAGTCGTCGTTTGTGTTTCAGGTGGTGCAAGGCTATTCAACTGTACCCCTCTCGATGCCTCGAGAATTTGTCTGATTTTAGTGAACGGTAGGTTGGCCCAGGCGTGGAATATCACTCAGGTCGGCTAGAGCGACCCTGGGGAGCATTGATCGGGAGCATGAAGCAGTCATTCATACGCACGATCGTTTCCGCGGTGCGTTTGAAACAATATGGCCTTCACTACCCGTTGAGCCTGCAGAGAAACGGTCATATTTCACTTTCATCTATGGATTGTGGTGGGTTTCATTTGATGGAAGGGTGAGCTGAAATGCTAATTGTCAGTAGAAGACGGGCACCATGTCTGTGCTTGACAGGGGCGCTAGGAGGATACCACGGATCCGTGGGTGACACATGAACATGTAGGAACTTGATTGGGAACTGTACATCCATGGTGAGACCTGTGAGTCGAGCGGCAACCATGATGGTGATGGCCCATGGCATCTTGCATTGTTGAGTTAGGAATACGAGTCGGCGTCGTTGTAGATAGCTACGAGTTCGAGGAAAATAGACGAATTGGTAAAGTATAAAGCATAGGGCCGGTGTCTTGCCGGCGACGCTCCATGGACGTCCTAGTTTCGCGTGCCGAACGGCCCAAGCGACATGTTCTTGCTGCCATTGTGGAAAGAGCGGGTGTGATCGATAGAGCAAGGTCCATAGGTAGATGGTCCATGGATAAGCTATGCTCGTAATGCTGAACGGTGGGCAAGAGAAGTCAGCTAACTCAACCTGCATCGCCACTCCAAGTTTTGCGAGTTTGGTTGTGCCATCCGCGCCTTTGCTTCGGACTAACCTTGTTGTACTTTCAAGAGGCGCGAGTTTTTTGTATCAGCGTTCAACCATGTTCATGGCCACGTACCGCATACCGCGTAGAATCATCAATTGCACCTAGAAGTTCACATATCGCATAAAACAGCCCATAGACTTAGTGCAGTCCTGCTAAGCAGGAATCGTGATGGTGTTGTACGACATAGAACCTCATTGCACACACGCCCACGGTGAGTGGTAGTCTATGGTTTTCAATACTGCCGTACTTTATGTTATTACCTATCCAGCGCCTTCTGATATGGAACACAGCCTGCCTTAACATGGATATGCGCAGGGACTGCTGTATGTATGGGGTGGAGTAATTGCACTGCCTTAACAGCAGTTGACTCGGAGATGCTCGAATATTCATGGTGAACCTCAGGAGTCTCTTTAAAGAACCCCCCTCTGGCTTGGACGACAGCTGGTATGATACACTGAAACAAATGTCACAAACATTTCGATTGCCCAGCCTAATACCAGAAACGGGTATATTCGGGTATAGCGTTATTCTAGGCTTTCTCCTCGCTTTCGTCGTCATTGCCGCCATTGTCAAGTCATCCCGTCCTTTGACGGTAAGTGTCGTGAACTCCGAAACATTTGCGCTTCTCAATCTTCATTCGCTTCCTAGCTGGATGCGATACCTACAGTTGGATCAACCAGCTGGCTGGGCTCATGTTTGGCAGGTTTCAAGTTTCTGAGTAGTTGGATAGAGGTTATACAGCAAGGATACGACCAAGTAAGTCCACGTGCTATCCATTTCGTGTGACACACTCATTCATCGTGTTTCAGTCCAATGGAGCTCCATTCAAGGTCGCAGCCTTCCTCAGCTGGATCGTTGTCCTCAATAGTCATGAACACATAGAAGAACTGCGAAGAGCTCCTGATGATACAGTATCTTTTGATAAAGCTGCTGCTGATGCAAGTCTTTCATTTTCAACTTCAATCAATTTGTATTGAAGGTTCCTGACAGGAACTTCAAGTCGATTACACAATGAGTCCCAGAATCCATCAGAATCCGTATCATGTTCTGGTCATACGAACACAACTGACTCGGAATATCGGCACGTTGTATTCAGAACTCAGAAACGAAGTTATAGCCGCCTTCGATGACATTGTCGATCTCAAGGGAATGGTGAGTAGGTGTTCCCATTCGGCTTCCGTGTTAACGGATTTTGAACGTCCAGGATGGAAGAGCGTACCTGCACTCAGCAGCATGTAAAGAATAATATGTAGAGCAAGTAACAGATTGTTCGTCGGACTTCCACTGTGTGAGTTTTGTAGTTCCCCTTTACAATCATTCCTCATTTTATTTAATCTAGGTCGTGACCCTGACTGGATAAATCTCAACATTCAATATACCCTTTTCGTCGCCCAAGGATCGATCATCATCAGGTTGTTCCCAGATTTTCTGAAACCGTCAGTCACCATCCCTCGGTATACTACTTTTTTGACCGCGATGACAGTCTGGCTGCTCGGTTTTTTACAAAAGTTGTCGATTGCAAAAGACGCGCAAGGAAGCTCCTTGGCCCGACAATCGAGGAGCGTCAGAAATACGTGAACGAGTACGGAGAACAATGGGCAGATAAGCCTGTTGGTCAACCTGATTTAGAGATGAGACTCGCGTTCACTTACGTTTTTACAGAAAGACCTTCTGTCCTGGCTGATGGACTAGGCAGAGGGTGTAGACTCAACAGTCGAGTCACTAACGACTCGCATGTTGGTCCTCAATTTCACGGCAATCCATGTGCGTCTACATTATTGCTGTCTCCTCCCCCAAATTTGATGCTTAAGATTTTGCGGATAGACAACCGCCATGGTACGCTCTGAGTATCGCCTTGTAACCCGCACAGAAGGGCTGAACTGAGGTCACCTTACAGTGCCTCACTCACGCGCTCTTCTACCTTGCAGCAAACCCCCAATTCGTCCAACCGCTTCGCGAAGAAGTAGAAACGATCATTCGCGAGGAGGGATGGTCCAAAGCTGCAGTGAGCAAAATGCACAGAGTAGACAGTTTCCTCAAGGAGTGTCAACGCAAGGAAGGTCATATTGCAAGTAGGTGCCTGCGCTTCGAACGTGTCCGCCATTGATTGTTCTGCCCGAACAGTCACCCTGTTGCGCAAAACGTTGAAAGATTTTACGTTGTCGGACGGGACGATCATACGCAAAGGCGTCACAATTGTCGCACCCTCTCATGCCATACATTATGATGAGGCATACTATCCAAACGCGCACACATTCGAGCCGCTTCGGTTTTCCGATATGCATGAAAAGGACGGGGAGAATGTAAAACATCAATTCGCCTCAACGACGGCTGAGTATCTGGCATTTGGGCATGGTCAGCACGCATGGTAAGTCCTGTTGTCCGCCGCGATAGGAAATGGCTGATGGTACCACAGCCCAGGACGGTTCTTTGCCGTGACCGAGTTGAAAACCATGTTGGCGCACGTGCTGCTAACGTATGATGTCAAGTTGGAGGACGATGCGACGCACCCACAGACACTTCATATTGGGACAGCGATGTCGCCTGATCCGAATGTGAGGGTCATGTTCAGAACAAGGGTTCACTAGATGACACCTTTCATGCATATGTCCATTTTGGGAGGGCGTCAAGGACAGCGATTTGACGACTAGTTGTATCAGGATACGTGTCAATGTCTTTTCGTTTACTTATAAGAGGGGATTTTGTTGTACTACGTGTATTCCTTTCTTTGTGCAATACCCAATAGTAATATGCCTTGGCTTGAATGCGGTTCCGATGGTTGACTGGAGAGGACGTTACGTTGCGGCTGAGGATGATGCTAACACCTCACGTACACGCGTACATTTGAGCGGATCGGAGAGAAAACGCATCGATCTCGGCCACGGCCGAAATCGGACCAAGCCGAGTCATCTCTCCCGCTCTTTTCAACGAGAGTAGATCGGGCGGCCACTGGAAACAATCAGATAGTTGTTTCCTTCTGATTTCTAGAAATCGGGTCGCTCGTAATCGATAATTTGGTCAAAAGGGGACTTGACACATCTAGACACATCTCTGAATCAATTTGACATGTATGCATTATTTATAGGATGGAGCCAAACGAACCGTCGCACTCTGAAAAAAACAACATCGTCCATGTTTGTGCATGATATGATATGCTTGACGGATGGAGCGAAGTCCTGGCAACCGAAGGCGAGACAGATTGGGGGATCGTTTACGGTCTGGGCGCTTCACGGTGGCCCTTTTTTCAGAATCATGTAACTAAGTGGGCTGACCCGAGCATGTTGGCGCTTCTGACTATCGACCATGTTGATTGTGCTGTCTCTCTCTTTGAAAAGGAGGTGCAAGTCGCCCGCTCTGTTCACAGGCTCTTGGGATGTAGTGGGCGTGATGAATCGGACAAGTTGGGTTTGCTTGAATCAGAGGGTGTCAATTTACTATTTCTTCAGAGAAGTCGTGTTCAGTGAGTAATAGCGGGCAAAGGGGGGAGTGAGGCGAGCGTCAAAATGATCGAGTGATTGAGATTGACCAGAATGCTAGGAACTTTATGGATATCTCAGGCTGTCAAAGGCCACGCCCCTTGCACAAAAGGAGAAAATCAGGAAACCAGTCGTAACTCGTACCTGGATCCTCAAGCAGGCTCATGTATGAGCGCCTAGCAATGCGTAGCATTCCCACTGTCTCTGACACTGCGGACCAAAGATGGTCTTAGCGTCGTCATTTTGCAGGTGACGGCCAGACGAACTTCTGTGCTTGACACGAGGTGCGGAGTCATCAAAAATCAAGCGATCGGGTTCGGGCGAGCACAGGAAGCCGAAGAGGCGACTGACGAAACGGGTCATGCATTCAGGCGCTTCAAAAAGGTGTGAACCCCGGGCATACGGATGCTGTTAGTCAAATGCTGTAGCTGAAACGTCGGAGAGGTCCTTGGCGAGGAGCAAGGAAAGACAAGGCGAGTTTGCATACCATAAGCAGCTACTAAGCGGTTGAACGATGAGTTGTGGTAGTAGATGGCAGCCGGTAGTCAGAAATTGTCCAACCGAATCCAATCACCGATGTGAGGTATTGTCGGATGGTTGGTTTAAACACGTTTTGTTGGTAGAGGCCTCCATCAATCCTATTTCCAACCGCACTCGAAATTTGAGTAACTGGATCAAGCCACATATATTAATTGCTGCGCACATGAGTTCTGGGCATGGTTCGATAGGGATTTTCCTATTATGGCAATCGGAATGGGGGCCCTAAACATTCCGATGCTGCCGTCATATTATGCTGTTGAAGCAAAGGGACTAACACCACAGCTGCATCAACGTTATCTAGGGCTGGGCCGGAGTGAGACTTATGTAACTCGAAACTAATCATCAGTTTCTCATCAAGTATGGCGTTTAGGCTGGCACAAAACATTGATCTAGCTGTAGACCTGTGGTGTAAGGTGGTCATTGGTGCACAACAGAGATGAGCCGAGGATGCGAACTAGGATCCGGGGTCAGGTGTCTTGGAGTCGCGTACTCTTTCACTCACACGATCAGTGACATGGGAAGAAATATGTAAATACGAGGCTGGAAACACATCCTCGGCCGGAACCTAGGATTGCTGAGTCTCGGGGTCAAACGGGACGATCGCATGTCCATCTAGGGGTGCGTTCTCGGCGCAGGTTGTCGGCATGATATAGCGGTCTCGCAAGCATTTCGTGCTGCGGGAATGATTGGACGATTTTGCTTAGGCTGAAGGTATATGCATAACATTATTCCTACATGAAGCATCCAAACTGTCTCGCATATCGGTGTATAAGCATCTAGGATTTAGGTCGCCCCACCGCTAACGGTGTACAAAGATTTACCCCGGGTGTTCCAAATCTACGGACTGTGGGGTTATGGTTTTTTTGAGTTGCCAATCTAAAAAAATTGTGATGATGCGGCACGACTTTGCATAAGAGGTACAATACTGGGATAGGATCGTCCTTGACCAATATTCCACGAATGAGCGAGACAAGCGGCCTGATGGGGCCAGACCGCGACATGGATCGAGATCAGCCGAGCATGGGTTAGGACTCAGTAGTGCAAAAGACTATATCTGGCGTGTCGTGACGCCAACTGGAAAAGGGAGACGTTTGGAGCAAAAAAAGGCAAGACGAAACCGTAGGTGTGTGTAGCGGAGTGGACTACGAGGATGCGTCCCACGGTCAATCATGTGTGAGTGGCATGAGAGATCGAGCGGTGATCGGGAGCACCGACCGTTGGATGGTAAGCTGGATATACGACGGGATCAAACGGAACTGCGAGATGCACAGGCAGTGCTAGTGAGCACAGGTAGGTCGAGATGTCGCATAAGCAGCAATTACTGATTCCCATATTCGCGAATGTCGTGGCTTGGAGGTCGAACTACATAGCACGTGGACTGTTCGGCTCTAAAAGCGAGCATCTTGGCAATGTTGCAGGACTCCAAGAAGGGTCGTCCGTCGACATTAAACTGGTTTTGATGTTGGATGATTGACAGGACACGTTCAACAGGGTCGTTGTCAGCGCTTTCCATTTGTGGACAAGTTGGATCACAAATGCCGTGTCCATGAAGCAAGAATGGCAATCCGTTCCCACGATAAATTGGATGACGAGTCAAATAGGTGATGTCCTTTCGACTCCTTTCCCCACCGTATCTCACTCCTCCTCGTCTCCTTCCCCCATCTTCCTGTACATCCGTTATATTCTATGAGCGCCCCAATGCTGCTTGCACCATGTCCCTCTACCGACCCCTTGTCCCTCGCACAGTCTCTTCCTCCA
>JBBPMS010000325.1:7691-22970 GCA_038090435.1 Phylloporus scabripes | reverse complement strand
TCAACTCTGTTGACACATTTGGATGGTGACACCTAAATAACCTTGTAAGACTTGCTCGACATTGACTGTACTCATAATGGCATTTATCCTGTTCCCCGAAGTTCAAGACCGCGCGCAGGCAGTCATATTTGATTTATTCTATTTTCATGCTAAGATTGGTAGATTTCCTCATTCTCATGTATTGCCTCCTGTTGCTCCTGTTCCAATATCCTTTAATGCTCCAACTCATGTTGAGATGTGCTAGTTGTTGCTGCTCCAATAGTCTCTACTGCTCCAACTCTTGTTGATGGCATATAAGCAATTGAGACCTCTAATAGTCTGTGCTGCTCTAACTCTTGCTGATATTGTACCAGGTGTTGCTGCTCTAGCAATCCCTGCTGCTCCAAAAGTTTTCATTGATGCAACTTTTGCTAATGTTGTATCAGCTGTTGTTGCTCTAACTCTTGTTGTCTTTGTATCTTTAATTGTTTTTGATAAGCTATTTGCTGATATATCATCTGTGATTGTAATTCTGATTGCCTCCTATGCTTTGTATCCTCTAGACCACTTTAAATAGACAGACCAGCAGTAGAATGATAACTGGATAATCTTCTACTTTACTAACTTTAATAAATGGAATTGAAGTTTTTCAATAATCTAGCATTACAGTCCACTCTATTTCCCAATGCACTACTTTGAGCAATATTTGCAGGCTATTGAGATGACATAGCAAATGCCTGATAGTCCATAGGAGGATCTGAAATATAATATGGCTGGGCAGGCCAAGCAGCAAATGGCCATATTGGAGTTGGCATAGGTTGGTCAAAATAAGGTAATGGTGTGGAAGGTTGATAATATCAAGGAAAAGGTGGTGGTGAGGATGAGCATTGGTGATGCATTCTCTGAATATAATTGTGTTCAATCAAATGATGTGGTATGCCTGGGTATTAATCCACAGGTACTAGAGAATAATACTAAATTTCAATCAATACCATAGTAATATGCAAATATATGACCATGACATACCACCAAAGCATTAGAAATATTCTGAGGATTTGGTTGTGGCTGGTGGTGTCCAGGTGGTGAACCCATTTGACATTGTTCATGCTTAGCATAGCAAATAGCTTGTTGTGGTCTTTGTAATGAGGTGGGAGGTGTAACCCTATCATAATCAAAATTAGATATTATGTTATGATGCCCATAGTATGGTACCATTACACACATTGTTAGGTTCACTTGAATAGTAGATTGCAAGCTAGACTGCCAAATGCATCAGAAAAGATGCTAATTGCACCATTTTACAATGTGTATGCCCACAAATGCTCAACACAAGGCTGCAGGGGAAGAATTTAAATGCAATCACTTGAGTATACTTCAATCTGATTGAAGTATGTAGTAGCCCTTGTGTAGTAATTTTGGTAGTCATGTCAAGTAATTGACTTGTTATGTAACTTGAGTGTCCATTTTTCTCCCATGTATGGTGCAGCCATTTTTTTGGTCACATTTGCCATAGGATGCATGAGGCAGAGAATTCACTATCCACAATATTGCATGTGGACTTCAATGAAATTTTCCAGCATAAAACATAGCCACATATCTAGTGAGCACATGGCATTTGCAAGTTGACAGCAGTAAACAACATAGGAAACAGACCTGAGACAGCCAACACAGGTGACAGAGCCACAATATGCATTGTGAACATATTTTTCCATGCATTCTCCCATAACTTTGTTAGATATTTTGGCTACATAAATTCTAATAGTCTTGAATGGTTCAATATGAGTGTGGAATAATCTCCAGCCATGATATAGGTGTCTTGTGTCATAATTGGGCTAATGATAGCTATGCAATAGCCTATTTCAGGCTATTGCATCCCAATAACCAATAAGATAGGAAAAGTGAGAAGGTATTTTATAAGAATTGCCATAAGGAAACAAGAGGCATGTGAATCTTGACATAATCTATATTTAAATATCTTTGTTTTTAGGACCAAACAACACCAATTATTAGCTGAATTTATTGAGATCCTATGATTTGCATTAAAAAATGCAAAACTATTGCAATGGTATTGCTGTTTTGAAATAGGCATATGTATCTCTACAGCCACTAGGCTGAATCACATAACCTAGGGACTAATATGTAGCCAAGAGTTTGTACTTTGTTTGGCTCCCCAACTGCTAAACAAAATTTCCACAGATGCTTGCAGTGTACTTTGTACACTACATTCAGGTTAGACATTGCAACAGTTTTGAAGGTCACTGTGGTTCACATGTCCTAGATCCATCCATTGTCTTCTTCATCAAACTAGCATCCAAAACCCACCATCACATTCCTTCCATTTATGTTCCTACTTGTTGACTTACTCACTAGATCATTCATGAGCTTTTCCACCTCCAAGATGATTGAAAAGCTGATTTTTTTGACATCATATGGTTCTATTCCCAAGCCTATTTGATCTTTTGCTGGATGTTTGAGACAGTTATCAATCACTTCCTGGCCAAAAAAAGGATCTCACCATTTGTTGGTATGATGAAAACACAGATACTTTATCTCTCTCTTTTCCTAGGATATGGACTGAAACTTTGGGTTTAAAAAATATCTAGCCTCCATTTTTGTAGCACTCCCTTTCATCAAAATATCCAAGGATTGGGCATTTTGTGAATTCAGGCCACCATTAGGTTCAAACACTGCCCCCTTGCCAAAGGCTTGAGGAAATTACAGAATAATATTTCCAAGAAGTGGTCACAGTGGAAAGTTCTGTTGGATGGTTTTCATGACAACCATGCCAAGTTTGTCTTGAGAGAATATGCCAGTGGGATAAAGATTACTGATGAGATTCATCTGCCAATTGGTTTGCTTACTATCCTGCTGGGTCCTTATAATTTCTTGTTCTTGATGAGTTGTGAACTCAATCATAGGGGGTTTACTGAAGTACATACATACTTTGTATGTAGGAACAGGCTCTTCAGATTATGGAGGCTGGCAAGGGCAACATTGGAATAGCAAAAGATGTGAAAGAATCCATGGTGGACACCAAAATATGAAGGTGACCCCCACCATGACTCCACTGCAAGGGTGACTGTATTGAACATACTGGTGAGGATTAATTGAAAACAGTATGATGAATGGCAAATTCATTCTATAGCCTGTATGAAACCCCTGGTTTTGGGAGATTGTCAGTCACCATGCTCTGTCTGATCCAGTTACAGTGCTCAATGCAATCACTACTAAGGGGAGTTGTTTCTATAGGCCATGTTTCGTCACCTTTTCGTAGGACCCAGAGGTGCGAAACCTAAGCAATTCAATGGCAAGTGGAGTATATTTGATTACTAGTGAACCATTAGATATAGTATGAACGTTGTGTATAAGTATAGGACACCCCACGAGTAAGACACGTTCGTTGATTACACAGACCAATGCTAAAGGAAAGTGGGGTAGAATACAACAAAGATAAAAGACCAAATAATAGCTATTAGATATGGCCCGTAGACACTACGCAGTATCTATATTTGCACGCCTGCGTGAGGCATACGCGCCGGAGCCAGGGGAAGCAACATCCTGGAGGTAAAAGGTGAGCCACGACCACTTGAACATGAAGATCACTAGTTCGTACCTTGATCATCCCTCTAAAAATCATCACTAAAGCGCCTCTACTTTCCCATAGGGGGTACAGCACAACCGCAAAGGCAGAACAGAACACCCATATGATACCAATGACGACCCAGACGGTGAAACCAGCAACGCTGTACACAGTGGAGGCCCCAAACAGAGGAAGGGGTATAATGATCATGAACACTAGCGTCTGCACAGCTCAATAGTCAGAGAAGCCACGTATTGTCGGTTTCGTATGAAGCGTACCATGATCACGGACGACCACGCAGCAAATCTGAATGCCTTCTTAAGACCCGATGGATCCAAGTCATTGTCAAGGTCGGTTTCGCCATCGTCGGACGCATCTGCAACAGGTATTTCCTTCTTTTCAATCTCCAAATTGTCAACGTAACGAATGGTCGTCTTCACAACTGGCAAGTTGATTGCCCTGGTCCCCGCAAAGTCGTAATTATCGGGCCACTACGAGTAAATCAAGCAGTCAATATCGCCCTTGAGCTTTAATAATAATAATAATAAAAGTCAACATACAATCAGCGATGCGATCACGGAAACGATGCCCCCAATTCCAATCGACGCAAGGTTTCCCCCAAGCATCTCGTAATTGCCTGGCCGGTGAATATCAGCATCAACTTTGGCTTGTCGCTTCCATTTTGACCATACCTCCACTTGTCTGATGGCTGACGGTAAGCCAAAATCCCGCTTAAACCGAACGACACTGACTTACGTTTACATTGATGATACCTCCATTTAGCGCAGATGTAATGCCCAGCCAGATAGCGATGCCAGCAACGAAGCCAACCACCGCGCCGACTATGCATCCCATACGATTGGCCCTGCTCCACGTGACACAAAGCGCAATGGGCACGACACCCGAACCAAGGATGACACCCATAAACGTCTAATCCACGCAGCAAATCAGCGCATATATCCAACCAGTAGCACGAGCGGGACCAGCTTACGTAGAGCCAACCCATGGATACACCAATGTAATAAAAGATGGTTCCAGCGACACCCATCACAAGAGCGAAAACGGCGACCTACGGGCACCTCGTTATGGGAGCCCACTACTCTAAAGACCAGGATACGTACACCAGCGTGACTCATTCGCAGTACTTGCTGCTCCGTAGCTTGGGGGTTGACGTATCTCTGTTCAACGAACTCAGGACCTCGTCATACGTTGCACACAATCATTCCTTACCACATAGACGTCATACGTCAAGATGGACGAGACGGCAATCAACTCGGCGCTCGTAGCACTCGTCACGGCTAGGAACAATACAATCAGCAATGCCACCGCGCCGCTTTGGCCCAAGAGTGTCGCTGCAGCAAAGGACGCCGGCAATCCCGCTGAGATCTCCGATTCCGTGAGGGGCTTAAGCAAAGGCACGAAATCGCTCGCAGTGGGCGCCTGAGTCGGGGATGAGAACGCAGGAACAGCTTGAAGTGCCACCGCAGCTAAGCCGAGCGTCGTGGAGAACGCAAAGGGCACTGCAAACCAGGCCAGCCCGCCCATCAAATATGCCTTGACGGTCGTGGCCGGTCGGCTGGCAATAGCGCGTTGCCAATAGGCTTGGTCCTGGAACACGGTCGCAAAGTTCCCGATGAGGTTGATGACGCCGAATATCAACCCGTTCACGGATCGGAGTGTGAGATAGGACCCTTGAGCATTGCCAGAAACTGGGTTGGTGTGTGTGACTTCTGAAAGCAACTCGTGCATTTTACTGATTGAGCCAATGTATCCCGAAGTCGCATAAACTGTGAACACGAATGTGAAGATGATGGCAAAGAGCACAGACGTGTGCGTGCTAGAGTTGGGAAACAATTTAAAAAAAGAGAAGATGGACTAGGCGTTAAAGCCACGTACTAGTCACAGAGCAGCGTAGACCGCATACCACCAACCACGACGTAGATCGCAACGCCAAGAGGAATCAGAAAGCACGCGGCAATGGTATTCATACCGGTCAAACTGGTCACCGTCGCGGACCCTCCAAGGACGAGCATAGAAGAGACGATGATGTTCGTGGCCAAGCCAAAGAACATGAAAACCAAGTGCGCAAAGGTTCCCCAGCGCGTAGCAACGATCTCCAGCCACGTGTGCGCGTACGGCGCATTCATTTTGAGTTTTGCGGCAAGCTGGGCGAATAAGAGGATCTGCACCGTCGCACCCGCGGCATACCACCACGGCCCAGATATCCCATATCTGTAAGCAATCGCACTTGATTGAAGCTGGAAAAAAAAATCAACGCCGGTTGCGGGGGGAAAGCTAGTGGAGGAACGCACCAGCGTGGCAGCCCAGGTCCAGGCAGAGACAATGCCAGACGCGATGAGACCTGGCTTGACTGACCGCGAAGCAGACGTGAATTCCTCCGAATTTTTAGGTGAGAATCCCGTATATCTCGACTGGATGACGGTCAAGCCAAGCATGAGAACACTGAAAAACAAGCCAATTCCTAGTAACAGGCGGGCGCTTGAGGTCTACCATCCACCGTGCATGCAAATAGTGTGCTCACCGACCACTGGGGTAGCATATTCAGCTCGAGTTCGCGATAAGAGTCATCGCACGTACCAACGCCATATCCTGCACCCTGCGGGAGTGCTTGACTATCAGACATATCTGCGCAGAGAGCTCGACGAGTTCAGTCTGGGACGGGCAACGCCGAACTCGATACTCGTTTGCCACGCTTACCTATATACTTTGGGAACTTTTTCAATTTCCACCCTTGCCCGTTTCAGCGACTGCGAGTGAGTGCCTTGCAGGAAGATAAGGAGAACGCTACAAGTAGACGATTTGCCGAAAACATCGGCAATTATAGCTGAGAACCGAGCGGAGATGCATCAGACTGTGGACCAATCGCAAGGACTTTAGACGCACCATGCTTCTTCGAGGGTGCTATGGCTGTGAACACGCACTCTCAGCCAGCTTCCAAGGTCATACAAAGTTCCTCGAGGCTCCAGTTTTCCTCTCAGGAGATATATGACAGTCGGTGCCCACATGTCGCGGGGCCACCTCGGTTCGCTGAAACAAGCCAGTGAAGGGTGCATATTGGAAATCGACCGCCAAGGCGTGTGAGAAGGGCAGACGACACCTGGGAAAACATATCATCAGTGGCACACATGTGGCACCCTGACAGGTCAGCTCAACAGACAGCGCATAGTGAACCCGAGCACGCCACAAGCGTTTTATCTGTTAGGCTTATTTCCCGGGTAAGATAAAAGCCTCATACGAGAGTTTATGATTGACACTCGGTCACAGTCTCAGGTGGACAACTGAAACCGATATACGGAACCGATCACCTCTCAAAGGATCTTGCACGACAAGGGAACAGGGAAAACCCTGCATCCTGACACGTGTGACGACCATGGGAGCCATGTTACGGTATGGAACCCTGGATGGCCTGTTTGTGGGAAACTAGTTCTCAGTCCCTTGATTTGCTTCAGCTCGCTGCTGATCAGGGCAGGCACGTTCGCATGTCTCAGAGGTCAAAAGCTCTTTGGACGGCAACAACCGAGAGCCTCCTGAGAATTCGACTAAGAACTAGTCTTGATCTGAACTTGGAGCTAATTTGATATGCTTTCGTCTCCAGGACGACTGTCCAAGATTCAGGCAAGACTTGTTTCCACGTCAAATGCAACCATAGGATCAACTCATCATCTTGCGCTCGTGGCAGCCTCACTGACAGGGCAAGGAACAACCCGAAGAACAATGGCCAATATGCACAAGACTCCAAGGTCTCTATTCTGGTATGTAGGGTCAGCAAGTTACAACTTCTTGAAAAAAAGGGTTTTGACAAGAGCGAGATTCGAACTCGCGCCCTTTCGGACTGGATAGGTTACAACCTGATTCCAGCGCCTTAGACCGCTCGGCCATCTTGCCATCCACCGACTGATCCTTGTCGACATTTCTTCTTTGCGTCAACCCTTGATGGCATCATCAACCAGCCTGTCCATGATCTCGCGCCCATCGGACGCCGATCTAGACCCTCAAACAGATCCTGTCAAGAACTCTTGATAGCACCTTTGTCATCGCGCCTCCCTCGAGTCTATCACGACTGATAGGACGGCAGTTCGGAGCGGATACATTCTAGGCTGATCTGGATCTGATATGACAGGTCCCCTGGAATCCTCGTCTGGAAACGAAGGCGTTCTGCATTGTTCGTTGCCGCGCTGATAATCGCATCATCGACGCCCGAACATATTCGGGAGGACAGATCCGATATAGTCCTGAGAACGCGACTCCTCTTGGAAAGATAAGGACACATGTTTGATGGAATATATTAGTACGACGAGATACCGCAGAAGCACATCCCTGGCGCACGCCACGCAACGCGATTCCCAGCTCACACCCCTAGTCCAATTCCACGACGTCAAACCCACACTCAGTCGCCACCACAAACCGTCCGATCCCCTCATCAAAGCCCACTCTATCCCCCTCATCCGCATCAATCCATACCCTCAGTCGATCCGTGTCCCGCCCCCGATGCACGCACGCCTCCTCAAACACTGGCCCAACTTGCATTTCATACGGCGGAATGATCAACGCCTCCAGACTGACCAATCGCACCTCCCATCCGAGGGCGTACACTCCTCGCCCCGACGACCCCAGACACAACGCCGTGCACCGCGATTCGCTCCTGGTGGGCAGGTGCGCCGGTAGATACATCAGCCGGTATCCAAACGTGTCCGCGCATTTCTCGCCCTCGAGCGGAACAAGCATCACCATCGACACGCACTCGGCGTGTCTGCGCGAACGTGCCGCAATCGTCACCGTTGGCGCAGGTCGTGTGCGCCGGACATCCGCGTCTTGCTCGTCGCCATGCCCACGGGCAACGCACGTCATGAACGCGACCGGGCGGCTGACCGCTTCCTGGAACACAAACACGCGAACGTGTTCTACGATAACCTGACCCTCCACCGGGACGTGCGGAATGGGGAACACGCTCACGCAGTGCTCCCATACAACCAACAAATGTCCCGAGAACACCACAAAATCGAGAAAGCGGCCAAACTAGCGCAAGGTTAGGGACAAGAGACAATGCATAGGGGAACACTTGCCAAATTAGCGAGATTCGGGAGAAGCGCTGTCCCAGCCGTCTGTGTGCGCCAGCCGAGCAGCTCCACTCCACCACCGTCCCGCGTCGTGTCCAACAACAACAAGTGTCTCCACACGCCCACGACGACACCCGGCACACGCGTGTAATCGCACAACGTCACAAACGGCGCCTTGAGACCCGTCGACGTCACCTTTGCAAAGGGATGAAATCTCGGCCACGTCAGACACACGGTGACGCGTGACGACGATGCATCACCTCTGTGGCTCTCTTGGCCCGACCGCGACGACCCCCAGTACGTCCGCGTCTTTGACGATGCGGCACGGGACACCCGCGGCCGGCGTCCACTCCCCGATGCGCTTGAGCTGCGCGCGCCCAGACCAGTGCACGACCGTGTCGGTCTGTACGGTCAACAGCTCGGTTCCACCGGGCATGAACACGACCTGCCGAGAGCCGCTGGGGCCACGCGCGCGCGAGGTGGAGCGCCCTTGTCGTCCGGCGCTCGAGCTCTGCCGCAGCGAGCGTCGCGAGGGAGATATGCGGGCCGGGCGCGGGGAGGTGGCGCGCGAGGACCTCGGCGCGGTACTGTGCGTGCCACACGCAGCGGAGCTTGCTGTGGAGATAGTACCGCCGTGCGGTCTCGTGCGTTTGAGCGACGTCGTCTCGCTCGAGTGCAGGGACTCACCGTGCGTAGTGCGAGGAGGGCGCGGACGGGGAGGACCTGGAGGACCTGGAGGATGATATCGTCGTGGAGGCTGTCGAAGCTGTGGATGGACATGGTGGGGGCGTTGGGGGCTGATTGGCAAGCAGGATGGGATATCCGAATCCAGACCCACGATGAAGCGCAAGAATCAGGAAGGGTGATCCAAATATATATTATCTGATTTCGATCCGAGGATACGGTGAAGTGGTGAAGATGGGTAATCGTAGCTGCCGGCTCCTTGTACTGACTCGATTGCGAACCGGACTGGTGGGGGCGGCGTTGGTCTGACCTGGAATTCGATTGAGGACAGCACCCGGCGAGTTCACCTTGAGTCATAATCCCTCCACAAAGACGCGGTCGGACTGCATCAGTCGAGGTATCAGTCGGCGCGTTTTTCTTTGCCCAGAGGTCAGCACGGAAGAAATCATGTATTGGAATCACGCCAGGGCCCTGTTCTCCCATACCTGAATGGACCCGGAAGAGCACCGGTCCTCGTTCCTAGACAATAGAATCGTTCTGAGTGCCAGAGCAGACGTGCTGTATAGCAAGAACTGGAAACAGCACCCTCCTCAACACACCCAGTGTCGGGAACGCGACCATATTGCCCCCCTATCTCAGCCACGTGGCTCCGCAATGTAAGCCACGGGCAATAATTACGTTCCATGGGGAACGCATCGCTATTCCCACCCAGAGAGATCTCATGGCATAGCCGGTCGGCCCGTCCCCACGCGTGCGCGCGCGCGCGTCAGATCCATGTCGAGAAATCGACGCCAGACCCGTGATCCCACCGACGCGATGGAAACGGTCCGTGTCCACCGACCGTTTCGACGCGCACAGCTGTCGTGTGCCCGTCCGCCGTGTGGGATCCGCACCCTTGCACGCTGCGTCGCACGCGCGCGCGCGTGCGCGTGACGGTCGAACCTGTCACCCCCGTCCTCGATTAAAACAAAACAAACAAAAAAAAAGGGCGCACCCTCTCGCAGCCGAGACCGAACCTGCAATAGCGGAAGGGGGCCGCGTTGTGGGTCTAGACGCGCGTCCCTTCCACAGGTCCCCGCCAGGGTCCCGATCGACGCCAAACCGGCGGGAACGCACACATATCGGGGCAAGGCGATACGGTGTCACGTCCTGGCGTGTTTTTACCGCCGCACACACGGCCGTCGCCAGTGGCGCACGCCACGCGCCGCTGCCCCGTGCGGGGTGGGAACCCGCCCGCTTATCGCGATCGCCCAAGACCGTGCACGCATGCATTGATCGCCATACAACGGTTGATGATTAGGATATATCGCCAGTAAATACACACCAAAAAAAAAAAAGAGAAAAGAGAGAAATTCGACCCTTGGTGCCAGACCCAAAAAAAAAAAAGTGTAGAGAGAGAGAGAGATGCCATGGTATGCCAGATGCTGTCTAGGTGTATGCAAAAAAGAGAGAAAAAAAGATGGGGTGGTATGCTACAGATTTGTCTAGGCATGGAATTTCGGTTTTTGCTGGGTGGGTGGTGAGCCGCGGTCTGGCGATTACGAACGGGACGCACCGATTTACGCATCATCAGTGGCGGTGACGAGTTGGGGGAGTCTGCATAGACCTAGACGGGTGAGCGCGTGCGAGGCAGGCGAGTGGATGGACAGACCTGGTAGGGATGTGTGGGAGGCGTGCTGTGGGGCGACGAGGCCGTCTTGGACAAGACTTTTCGCAGCTGGAGGGGGGTATGAGACGCGTCGGGGGTGAGGGGTGAGGCGCACCTTTGCCTCGCTCTCTGCAGCGTGCTGGGCATACGTGCTCGGGTGGAGAGAGACGCTGTCGAGGCTGGTCGCCTGGGGGAGGGAGGAGAGTGCGCAGGACAGACTCGGGAGTGCGACGAGCTTGTCGTGGCGTATGGCTGCCATGGGTTGGGTTGGGTGTGCTCGCCGAGACTACTTATAGCAAGTTCACATCATGATCTCAGATCTGTCTATTTTATACCGTCGACTAAATTTTGAGGGTACGCGCGGTCTCCTAGGATAGCCTCGGATCACTCCACAGCCTGCACACCGTCGTACACCGAAAGCCGCCCGTGCGCGCCGTCCCAGTCCAGCGTTCCCTCCACCAGCTCGCTCACGACGCCAATCACCTCATCAATCGGCCCGATCAGCTGTTCCGTCGTATCACGCTCCCTATCAATCCATCAGTAAACCCACACACAGCGCGCACACGACCCACCGCAGTGTCATCGTCCTGTTCTGCACCGCTGTACACACGTCAGTCGCGTTCACACACAGCACACTCGCACGTACACGCAAAGTCGAGCGTCAGCCCAAATGGCGTGCCCAGTTCGTCATTGCGCGCATACCGCTTCCCGATCGACGTGTTTGAGTCGTCGACGCGCGAAAAGATGCCCGCCTTGCGCAGTTTCGTCGCTGTCTCACGTGAGCGCGGGCATGTCCGATAAGCATTCACACGCACACACTTCCCGCACCAGAGGGTCAAACTCTTCCTTGGCACTGAGCGGGACGATAAGCACCTTGGTCGGCGCAACGACGGGCGGGAGTGAGAGCACCTGTACATGGTCAGACGCGCACGTGATGTCCAAGTGTGCCTACCCCGCGTTCAATGTCCTGTTCGCGACACCAAAACGAGTGTTCCAAAAGAGTGTAGAGGATACGCCCAAAACCAAACGAGGGTTCGATGACGTTGGGGGTAAATTCCCGAACTAGCAATCCATGAGCATGCGGATCCGACTACGAACACGATACACACTCGACTGCTTAAACGTCTTGCGCTGGATCGTCACATGCTCGGGGGTGAGCGCGATCTGGCCCTGCGCAGTCTCGATTGTGGCAGAACTAAAGAGGCGTGAGCACAGATCTCGGCGGCGCAGCACCACGCACCCAGTCGCGAGTTCCTTTTTGAGCTTTTCCAACGCGGACTGGTCCATCTCGCCGACGATCTTCTGCACCACGCCGGCATCCCGTCCGAGAGTCTTTCCGAGCACTTTTTTGTTAAACTCGGGCACCTCGCGGTCCGAGATGACCGGCTCCTTGAGGGCTTCTCTCACGACGAGGGGGTGCCCCGTGCGCGCTGTATGCACAGACAGGTCATAGGCTGCCCTGTCCGCACAGCCGACGCACTCTGTCCACCCTGTCGCGTTCTCGATCTCGGCATCCCAGCAGTCGGTGGCGTAGTGGGCCATCTCGTTGGACATGTGCTGTCGGAAGCGGAGACGGGACGGGTCGATCCCGATACGCACTAAAAAGAGGTGTATGCGAGCCAAAAAGTAGCCGAGGGTCTCGTTGGCGACGATGCCGCGTGCGACGGCCTCCCCGATGGGGATGTGGGTGAGGGTGGTGTGTCCGGCGGACTGGGTGTTGCGATCGAGGAGTGCGAGGACGACGTGCTGGTGGTCCGCAAAGTGGGGGTGGCGCTTGTCATCGGGGTCGACGTAGTGCTCGATCTCGCCCATGGTGAACTCGCGCACGCGGAGGAGACCGGCACGGGGGGAGATCTCGTTGCGGAAGGAGCGGCCGATCTGGGCGGATGCGAAGGGGATGCGACCATTGTTGAACTCGAGGAGACGGGAAAAGTTGAGAAAGTGGCCCTGGGCGGTTTCTGGGCGGAGGAAGCCGGGGTGCTGGCCAGTGGGGCCGATGCTGCTCGCGAACATGAGGTTGAACTGCTGGGGCTCGCCGACGTCGTTATCGGTGTCGGGGTTGCGGATCGCGTGGGTGCGACAGAGTGCGCCGAGCTCTGGGCCAGAGTAGTTGTCGAGCTGGGGAGTGGTGAGCGGGACGGGGCAGGGTAGGGAGGGACGCACCTGTGCGAGGATGCGATTGTACTCTGCGACGGTGTCGTCTGGGAGGAGTACTGGGACGGCCTTGGCCTTTTTCCGCTTCTTCTTGTCATCGTCCCTGGGCTGGGCTGCGAGGCCGCGGGCGTCGCGATCGCCGGCGAGGCGTGCCTCGAGGACGTTTTTGACGAGGTGGTCTGCGCGGAGGACGTCGCCGGTCTTGGTGTCCTTGACCATCCAGTCTGCGAAGCGGGCGACGTGTCCGGAGGCCTCGAAGACGGGTGCGGGGGTCATGATGGTGGTGTCGAGCTCGAGCATGTGGTCATGCACGATAAAGTGGCGGCGCCATTCTGCGATGATGTTGGCCTGGAGGGACGATCCTGGGGGGCCGTAGTCGTAGAGACCGGCGACGCCTGGTGGGGGGGTGAGCGGGGCCAAGGGGGGATGAGGAGACGCACCGCCGTAGATCTCGAAGGCGGGTGCATAGAAGAAGCGGCGGTTGAGAAGGGCGTCTAGTCTGGCCTTGTCGAAAGTCTTGTTCGGCATGGTGTGGGTGTGCCGCGCCCAGAGGAGAGACAGTCGGAATCTGACTCGCATCCGAACACGAAGCGTGAAATTGCAAATAATATTGGGAGCACAGTTCAACCAGACATCGCCGAGGAAAGAATTCGGATTAGGAACTTCGTTTTTACCACATATGCCCTCTCCTCTGCCATGTCCCATGTCCCCTCCCAGCATGTCCCCTCCCTCCTCTCCCTCTCCATCGCCGCCGCCAACGCTCCCCCAATGGACCCCCCACGCACACACAGGCACCGCAGACTCTCCTCACTCGGCAGATCCAGACGCAGGCTCAGCGACGCTCGTGACGCCGCCGCTCGCCCCACCACGTCCTCGCTCCAGACCACCGCAGCGTCCCTCGCTGCCCTCTCCCTCTCCAGCCCCTCTGTGAGCACACAGCCCATCCGCGACCTCTCACCGTCACCCCGGAAACGCACCGTCTTCTCCTGCGAGTGCTGCTCCAAGGTCCGTCTCTCCCCGCACACCTCCCACATCTGAACTCTTGCGGCAGGTGTACAGACACCCCTCGTGCCTGATCAAGCACCGCTGGGAACACACACCCCAGTGGCGCGAGGCCTCCAAGTTTGTGCTCAGCAAACACCAGCAGGTCCAGCTCCTCGAGGTACGTCCGTCCTTGCCAATCAGGGCCGCCCTGACCGGCGCACAGGCAGCGGCGATCTTGTCCCATTTGTCCCCCTCGTCGGCATCGCTGCCGGAAGACCGCTCGCTCTGGCCCTCATTTCTCTCAGGCGGCCTTGTTCCCCCACCCGCCGACAAGCCCCCGGATCCGATTTCGAGTTCGGTCCCGAGCGAGCCCATCCGTGAGGGGGCCACGACAGAGGACGACGCACGCAACTTGCTCGCACTGCGCGAGGCATCGCGCGTGCGAACGCGTGGGCATTCCCATTCACACTCACTCTCATCCATGCCCCATGTCAAGGCACGCGAGCGCCGCCGCTCAAACGCCTTTGAATACGCCCCAACAGGGTGGTCTCTCCCTCGCTCGTCCGTCCGGTCACAGTCTGGCTCGCTCTCGCGCTCAGAGTCCCAGTCTGCGTCCGAGAGCCGGAGTGACGGCGAGTATGATGCCAGTTTTGATGACGCGGACGACGATCCTGTCGAGCACAAGCATGTGGATCAATGGGACGGCATGGAGATGGAGATGGAGATGGAGATGGAATAATGCGTTGGATGGCTGCTCAACGTCGGCTGGGACGCTTTTTTTACTTTGGAATGTACCCATATGTATGGTAGACATGTATGTATTCTTTGTATAGATGGCGTACTTGTACTCTTGATGGTGACTTTGCTGCACTCTATCGCAGCAATATTGACAGTCATACATCGAAGACTGCACACTAGAATTGGACGACGAGCAAGAACTATAGAACGAACGATCTACATTTGAAGTTGATCTAACTGAAAATCATTCTCGCCACCCACGTGGGTTTTTCAACGCATCGCCGCATTGCAACCGCACGGCCGCAGTTGTTCGGTACCCTACGCCCACTTGACTCCCATCTCTACACCATGGATATAGGAAATACAACCCAGAGCACAGATCCAGTGTGCGTATTCATCCCATTTATTGAGCGTAGCCTAATTGTGCATCTAGA
>JBBPMS010000322.1:0-23225 GCA_038090435.1 Phylloporus scabripes | reverse complement strand
TTTATGCTAGGAAGCAGATTGTCCTCTAGAATGAACACATACTGCTCAGCATCCATTCTCTCCTCCACCTCTGCAAGTATCCCTACTCCATTCCAACCCATGCATTCCCAAACCATCAAGGAACCTCACCCAAACTTTATTGTTTCTTGGTTTTTCTTGTCTTGTAGAGGCTCGCCTCTCTTTTTTCATACATACATTCTTTCATCTAATCCAATCCTATTGATTTTTGTCTCATCTGACCAAATAACTCTAGTCTAGTGCTCTACTGTCTAGTCTTTGTGCTTTAGAATAAAGTCCAATCTTCTACAGTGGCTCAAAAAACTATCCCAATATGAAGCAACCCTCAAAGTACTAGCCTGAAGGGGTGTAGCACATCTTAGATTATATCAATAGAGAAGAAAAGATGGGAACGATGCCAAGCTAAGTGCAAGCACTAAGGTGTAACACTAGCTGGGCTGAGTGAAGTGCTCAAGGGAAAAAACCAAGAGAACTTGACTAAGATTCTCTGGTCGGTTCTTGGGCTTTTATATACTACTTAGGGGTTTGTACATGTTTGTACTAGATCTACTGATTTTTAAATATGTATGGTAAGTGTGACTTGTTTTGACTAGATGCAAGGCTGTGTATATAGGTTTATTATATAGCTGAGTATTGCCTTGCATAGCCCAACATGTAGTTGCGATGAGGCTAAGTTCCAAAGGCTATGAGGCATAGCTCTGGATCATAGCTGAACATAGCCTTCTTATCTTTGACTTGTTCTGACTCACATGGAGAGTATATGATTGAATGATAACCAACATAGTGTTACAAATGCTACCTTTTTCACCATCTTATCTTATCTTTTCGAGTCATGTGACATGACCACATGACGTTATCAGCACGGCGCATCGACGCTAAGTTTTTACTTTTTCATTTCCTTGTTGACTAATTACAATTACATTTTCATTCTTCAAACCTGACAACATCGGCTAGACTTGTTATCATGGACAGTTATCAGCCGCTTCCATCAGCCATGCACTGCCACACTATTCAAATTCTTTTCAAGTTGTGGTTGGCTATTATTGCTATCACCCAATCACACCTTTTCCATTCAAATCATAGTGAGTCAGAAATAAGAAGGCTAGGCACACCAGTGCATGGCTAAGCTTCGAGGCTATGCCCCACTGCCTCTTCACTGCCTACAGATTTTATCTGGTTATGCCTCACAGCCTCTGGAACTTAACCTCACTTGATTCACGCCTTTAGCTATGCAAGGCTCTGCTAGGCTATGTGCAAACCTGTGCACACAGCCTAGATAAGAAATCATATGGAACTGTACTTATCATATTTAGTTACCATCAGTACAAATATGTACAAATAGTAGAATAGTATATAAAGGCCCAAGAGCCAGCCAGAGAACTTTAGTCAAGTTCTCTTGGTATTTCCCCTTAAGCACTCTACTCAGCCTCTCTACTGTTACACCTTAGCGCTTGTGGACTAAGCGGCACCTTTTTCTCTCTTTCTTTAATGTTACGATCTAAGCCTACTATGCCCCTCCAGGCTAGTAGTCAAGGGTTGTTTCACATAGCCAATCACAGCCTTGAAGTATTTGAATAGCTGTGGCAGCACAAGGCTGATGATAGTGGCTGATAACTGTTCTGCATAACAAGTCCAGCCAATGGCATCAGATGAGAAAGATAAGCTAAGATAAGATAAAAGGTAAGTGAGATAAGATAAGATAAAATGTGAGTAAGATAAGATAAGATAGCATTTTGTAATACAATATTTGCATGTTTTGCATTAATTGGCTCCTAACCCTAATAATCCCTAACCCAGACCTAACATATGGGTATATGAAATAAAGTACACACTCTTGGCCTTCTATCTGTGCAAGGATCAAAAGATTTGGTCAAGATTTGATGAAATGGCAGCTATTACAAAATGACAGCTCATTGGAACAATTTTTTGACTTTATGCTAGGTAAGGTATTTAATACTTGATATGATCTCCCTTTGCCTTTATAACTGCTTGAATCCTTCTGGGCATACTTTCTATCCATTTTTGACACTCTTTCACAGAAATCTTCCCCCACTCTATTACCACCCTATCCTATAATTGGTGTGTTCCAATGAGCTGTCATTTTGTAATGGCTGCCATTTCATCCAATCTTGACTGAATCTTTTGATTTTTGCACAGATGAAAAGCCAAGAGTGAGTGCTTTATTTCATATACCCATATGTTAGGTCTGGATTAGGGATTATCAGGGTTAGGAGTCAATAATTCAAAACATGCAAATATTGGGACAGTTTTTTGAGCCACTGTACCATGAAAACTTTCTTGTTGCTAGGTCTTCATATGGTTTATTATGAGAATAGTATCAAATCATGCAGGTGTTTGGGATTTGCAGATACCATTGGAGCATTGTGGCTGTGAGTGGATCCTCATGGGGTTCAAGTTTGATCCATGTTCACTTGATGGCAACATAAGGACAAGGTTAGTGAAGACATCAAAGCAATCATGTATGGTTGGCTCAAAAAACTTCCATGGGACATAGGAGCAAGAAAATCCTTGAGAGTGGTCATAAAAAGAACAGCACCATGATGCTCCTCCAAAAATTGCATAGTCCTCTTTGAGAGATAAGATTGGCAAGCAATGCAATAGTGGACTCCAGCATGAGCAAGGCTCAGCTGTTCTATTGCATCTTCATTGTCATCATCTATGTTAGCGGGTGAATGGTCAGTTGTCCTATTATACCAATTGAGGTACTTGTCAAACCAGATAACTGCTTCTTGACGTTGCAACCATCTGGTCATTTGAATGATGTAATTCTTTCAATTACTAGCCACATAGGCTTTCTTGGCATAATCAATGTTCAGATGTTCAGATGTCTCCATGGTTAGCCCATCAAAACTGCCTAAGCTCTTGATTATGTTAATGTAATAGAGGAGTGAATGGAGTTTCAGAATATTGAAGTGATTGCATACAGTGACTTCAAAAACCCTTTCAATGTTTAACCCTGATGTGGTGTGCAAAGTGCACTGCAAACACCCCCAGGAATTTCGCTTAGCTATAGGGATACCAAACAGAGTACAAACCCTTGGCTACAGATTGGTCCCTTAGTCATGTGATGTAACCCAGAATTGGTGGAGATATGATTGTTTTAAGACAGCAATGTCATTGAAAGGGTTTTTTTTACTTTTGAATCAAAAAAGGTATTAGGTACTACTAGTACTTGGTATAACCTCCTTTGGCCTTGAGGACAGCCTTAATCTTTCTAGGCATGCTTTCAATCAACTTCTGACACTCCTCAACTGGTATCTCTTTCCAAACCACCTAAATCCTTTCCCATAATTCCAAAATCCCTTTAGGAGGATGTTCATACTCTGCCAATCCTCTTTTGAGGTAACCCCAGAGATGCTCAATGGGATTTAGGTCAGGAGACTGTACAGGCCATCTCATAGTATCAAATTCCTGCTCTTCTAGCCACTTTTTTATCTTCTTGCAAGTATGCTTAGGGTCATTGTCTTGCTGAAAGATAGTTTGAGAAGGATTGAGACCATAATACTCCAGGGTATTAAGGAGTTCATTCTTCAAAATTTAAAGATAAAGATCCCCATCCATCCTACCATCAATTTTGGCAGCATAGCCAGTTCCCTACCAAGTCATGCAACCTTATATCATCACAGAACTACCTCCAAACTTGACAGTCTTCTTCACAAGCCTATCACTAAGGCCCTCACTTGGCTTTTTCCACACCCATTTATGTCCATCTGACCATATTACCCTCTTCCAGTCATCTATAGTCCAATCTTTGTGAGCTTCAGCAAAATCCAAATGAGCCTTGCAATGCTTAGCAGAAAGACAAGGGCATTTAGACTTGACTACTGCTTTCATGCCTGATTTTTTCAAGTGAAGGCAGATAGTATTGGCAGACAGAGGTTGGTTGATGATGTTGGTGAGTGCTTTGGTCACCTGGACAGCATTTTCAGCCTTTCCAGTGCAAATAAGATGTTAAGCATGACAAATATTGGTGGTAGAAAGCTTGGTAGGATGACCTTCAAGAGACTTTGGAAGAGCAGAATGCTCTTTGGAGTGAAGCCTGGATATAGTGGAAGTGCTGACACCAGTTTGCTTGGCAATATCTTCACCAAAGCAACCAACATCAAGTAAAGAAAGAACTCTTTGTTGTTGAGCAAAAAAGAGAGATCTGACCATGATAGTGGTTGGGAATCAAGAAGTGTGGGAACCTTTTTAAACTCAGACACAATATTTATTGTGTATCTTTGTTTGTATGCTCAAATAATTGCAAATCTATTCAGAATCTCTGAGATATCTATATCAAGTACAAAAGTGAAAAAATCCTTTCAATGACATTGCTGTCTTAAAACAATCATATCTCCACCAATACTGGGTCACATCACATGACTAAGGGACCGATTTGTAGCCAAGGGTTTGTACTCTGTTTGGCTTCCATATAGCTAAGCGAAATTCCCAGGGGTGTTTGTGGTGCACAAAGCACACTGCATCAGAGTTAAACATTGAAAGGGTTTTTGGAGTTATTGTAGATCCAACTTGACAAAAACATCCTTGGCAGCATGAAAGTCATCAATGCTTGCTGTAAAGAATGAAGAGTGTCATTGGTATGGAAATGATACTAAGCAAGGTAAATAAGGTCAATCAAGCAACATGCAGCATGAAGAACACAAGAATCTGAAATGGTACCAATGAGAGTGCTGATAAAACTCATTCTAGCTGCTTATGGTTGCTGGCTGTCCACTGTTTGACCTATGAAATTCCATCCTTGAAATATCAGAGGCCAGGAAAGATTAGCATAGTATAAAAGTGGGCATCAAAGTTATTGGTGTTGGCAAGTGTAGTGTACCATCTTTTGAGATGATCTTTGACAAGTCTTTGATGAAGTTGGTGAAGAGTATTGGAGGTGATGCATAAAAAATATTGGTGTAAAGGAGATCTGCCTAAAAGGGCAAAAAGATAGGACAAAAGCCCTTTGTGATGAACTTGGGTGAATAGAGACCAGTGGCTTCAATGTGAAGTGTTTGTTTGGTTTGTGTTTGATTGTGAGGTGGAGATTAAGCATTTGTACCTCATTGATTTGCATGCATAAGGCACTTGGGGCAATGGTTTTCAGCACAACATGCAACAAGGCACTGTTTTAGGTGGTCACTGATGAAAGCTGCAAGAATTGGAAAGACATGGCGAATGGAGCCATCCACATACACCATATTCATGCTGTTGTGACCAGCATCTACCAGAGGCTCAACAAGCTGCCTCATGCAGTAATGAAACGGCCAATAGCCAGCAACCAAGTTGTTCTCGAACAAGGCCAATTTTGACACAGGTAAGTAACCCAGCAGCACTGATCCATGGCAAGAGGGTTCATGGCACACATCCTTTGATAGGTTACCAATATTCAGGTAGACTGGCCACATCATTTTATCACCCTTGGAATGAGACAGTTTTGTTTTATCAGATGAAAAGATGACTTGTACAACTATTGTACCATCAGGCAAGCACTCCTATGCAACTCATCAGGTGTGTACTACCCTTGTGTGATTGTCACTTACTTGGGTTTTCCACCACCAATCTCCAGTTCACATTTTGTCATAACAGCAAATTTATACATAACAATCTGCATAAGTTTTTTCAGGTGCATAAGCCAGTTGACTGTTGAATGTTGGGTTTCCCATTAACTCTCAGATGCAGGTCACTGGGTCCCTAAACCAAAGCTCCAATTCCTTCATATTGTCATCTGTCTGCCCACTAGGTGCATCAATCTCTTTTGGATCATGGTCTCTGTTACGATTTACTTTTTCTTTTCTTCTTTAACGAACTCTGTCTCCTTTCGCGATAATCTAATCCACATCACATGACTCAGTTACCACTTGCTTAGTCATCGCTCACTTCTTCCATAGTTCTATCCGAGTCCATCGGCTTTGATGACTCGTTCTCACTTATGTCATCTTTTCTATCATGTCCTTTGACCTTCGATAACCGGCCCTAACCGAACCAGCCCTAAACTCATCATAGACATATATGTATCCTTTCGTCTTCCTCATGTATTCCTTACGCTTGATCTCCCTTCTTGTACCTCGACTACCACTTGTCATCGAGTACAACCAATCAAGCACCCGTTTCTCTTTCTCTCGTCTCTTGCCCCCTTGATGGTTTGGTCGCTACCTAAAGTGACCTCTCCTCGTAAACCCTTGTACCTTGTCACCTCCCTTGTGGGCCTTTGATCCCAAGGACCTTGGCAGCCTCCCTCGTCGTCCATAGAACACGAGGACCTTGGCACTCCGGCACATTCGTATGGCCGTACTTGACCTTGACATCGCAGCACATCTTTGTGGCCATTCCCTTGACACTGTGGCACATCTCTGTGGCCGTTCCCTTGACACTGCGGCACATCTCTGTGGCCGTTACCTTGACACCCCGTAGCACATTCATGTGGTTATATCTTCGACCCCGTGACATCTTTGAAGGGCTACGACCGACTCTACCTGAGCCAGTCGTAACAAAAGATCAAGCGTCTACCTGAGGTTACCATCGTCGTGAACCTCCATCATTTCTTCCCTACGACCCACCCCCAGTTGGCGTGAAAACGCGCAACGAGACTCGACTCCAGAACCCACTGAACCACGCCTCTCTGACGAAGAGGATATCTTTGCATCTGACTCAGATGAGCAGATTCCCACCATCGAACAACAACTCGCCGTAGAAGATCTCGCTAACGATCTTGCTACTCTCCCCACGCCTACCACTGCACAAAGAACCCAAGATATCTTGGACTCTCTATGTTCTTCCACCACCTTGCCACCACGAAACCCTCGTCCCTCTGTTGCACCAATGCCCCCCACTAGCTCTTCAACGAAACCCACCGAACTCTGTATCGGAGCACCTGAGCCCTATGACGGGTCCTACGAAAAGGCCATGCAATGGCTCAACTCTGTTAAATTCTACCTTCTTGTGAATGAGGAAGTCTAAACTACCAATGTCAAGCAGGTAGCCTTTGTGCTATCCTACATGACCAAGGGCTCAGCTCTCACCTGGGCCAACACCTTCTGTCAGAAGTGCCTCGCCGGCACCACCCCAGATCTAGGAACATTTGAGGATTTCACTAAAGCCTTCGAACTTGCGTTCAAGCACCAAGACACTGTTGGCAATGCTATCTATTGGCTGACGAACACCAAGATGGTCAAACGTCGCGACCAATCCTACTCCCCCTCCCTCACCACATATATCGCCGAGTTCAAAAACAATGTGGCGATTGCCAACATCACGGATGAGAACGTTCTCATCAGCTACTTTTCCCAAGGGATCCCTGTCACGCTAATGACTAGGATCATGAACACTGAGACCGTCCCGACCAAAATCGAGGAATGGTACACCAAGGCTGTACGATACGAATCGTTATGGCAGAAAACCCAGTCGTTGATCAGAAACCGCAACACCTACCACTCCTTCTCTACCCCCGCCACCACCCCCACCCCGAAAACTAGAGACCCAAATGCCATGGACGTCGACTCCATCAAAGTTCCGAAACTGACCGTTGAGGAATGAAGATGTTGTATGAAGGAAGGACTCTGTTTTCGTTGCCGTAAAAAGGGACATTCCAGCTCCAACTGTCCCAACTTCTCCTTCCCCCCGAAACCACGTGTCCAAAAAGTCGCCAAAGAAGATGATCTCCCTCGCCTTATTGACTTCGAGGATGATGATGAAGACGAAACCAAGGTGGCGTGAGTGGGCTTTACTTGGCAAAAGGATTTTTGAAACGGGGATCTGAGTCAACACCAGACTCCCCTTCCATTACGTGCACACCTGTACTTGTATCTACCACCGGCAAATCTATGCAAATCCCAGTACAGTTGATCTCCCCTTCGCACACCATGAAAGTCGTTGATACCTGAGCCCTTATCGACAGTGGTGCAGACATCTCCTGCATCGACTGGGACTTCGTCCATAAGCATCGCATCCCCACACAGAAGCTCGACGTACCCCTCAAGGTACAAAACGTCAACCAGACTGTCAACCGGAATGGAGGAATCCGGTTTACTTGCACCTTGTACCTCAACATCGAAGGAGTCGCTCAAAAGACTCTTTTCTACATCATGAATTGCAGTCGAGAAAATGTTATTCTCGGACTCCCCTGGCTACGCCTCACGAACCCCACCATCGACTGGTCGAAACAGACCATTTCCATCCCCGAAACCTGCGACGAATCCAAAGAACTATACTCTTCCTTTACCACAGACAAACACCGACACGACAAACTCCTCCAAAAGTTCAAACCTTGCTCCCCCCACCACGTTCATGTCGACGCCGTCACCGATGAATGGCTCTATGAATTCTTGGATGAAGAATCCGAGAACCAATACCTCAAACGAGAACATCGCAACTATCGTCTTTGCTGAATCGTTCGAGAAGATGTCAAACATTTCCTCCCATACTCCCCCGTCGTTCAAAAACTCACCAAAGCTATCAAACTCTCTGCCGCCAAAGAAAAGGCGAAACCACCAGTTGTCCTTCCCCCAGAATACTTTGACTATGCTTCCGTCTTTTCAGAAGAAGCAAGCCAACACCTCCCCCCGTCACGCCCCTATGATCACGAGATCAATCTCCATGACGACTTTGTCCCAAGTATTGGAAAAGTCTACCCCCTTTCCCCTATTGAGCAAGAAGCCACTGAGAAATTTATTGAAGAAAACCTTGCCTCTGGAAGGATCCGTCCCTCCAATTCTCCACAAGCCTCCCCTTTCTTTTTTGTCCAGAAGAAAGGCATAGACCTGACAGACCCAGAAAGTATCAAGAAACACATCCGCCCCTGTCAGGATTACAGGAAACTTAACGAGGCAACTTGACAAGACACTTACCCTCTACCCCTTATCTCCGACCTCCTTGACAAACTGAAGGGCGCCCGTGTCTTCACCAAGTTTGACGTCCGATGGGGTTATAACAACGTCTGTATCAAAGATGGACACCAATGGAAAGCCGCCTTTATTACCCATAAGAGGCTCTTTGAACCTATGGTTATGTTCTTCGGCCTCTGCAACTCCCTTGCCACATTTCAACGATTCATGAACGATTCATTCCGAGACATGATCGCCAAAGGGTGGCTCGTTATCTACATGGATGACCTCCTCATCTTTTCCCCCGATGAACAGACCCATACGAAACGCACCAAGCGAGTTCTTCAACGAATGAAAGAACTCGACCTCCACCTGAAGCTCGAAAAATGCAAGTTCGCCACTTCTGAGGTAGAATACCTTGGGATGATCGTCAAACCAGACTCTCTCGCCATGGACCCCGCCAAGCTTGACGGGATCGCTTCATGGCCGACCCTAACCAAGGTGAAGGATATTCGCTCTTTCCTTGAATTTGCCAATTTCTATCGACGATTCATCCCTGATTATTCCACCATCGCTCGCCCCCTACTCGACCTCACCAAGAAGACACACCCTTGGGACTGGACCCCCTCCTGCGAGCAGTCCTTCCAAACATTGAAAAGTCTCTTCTTGTCAAGACCTGTCCTTCGACTCCCCGACCTCTCCAAACCCTTCGCCATTGCCACCGACGCCTCCAAGTATGCCTCTGGCGCCATCCTCCTCCAAACCGATGCCAATGGAGATTGGCACCCTTGTTCCTACCTCTCCCAGACGTTCATCCCCGCTGAATGTAACTATGACATCCACGATCGTGAACTGCTCGCGATCATCCGCGCCCTCAAATCCTGGAGGCATTACCTTCATGGTTCCCCGTTTCCCATACAGGTTTTTACAGATCATAAAAACCTCACTTACTTTCGCCAAGCCCAGAACCTGAACCGACGTCAGGCCTGTTGGTTACTTGACCTTGCCGATTTCGACCTCAAAATCATCCATGTCCCAGGGTGGCTTCTCGTCGGCCCTGACACTCTCTCCCGCTGCCCTGACCTTTGTCCTGACGATGCCGATAATGAGAACACCGTCCTCCTGCCTGAATCCCTCTTCGTCAACGTTATTGACACTGTACTACATGACGCCATCTCCACCTCCTCCCAGTCAGATCCTCTCGTCTTGGAACGTCTCCAGACCCTCAACTCTGACATTCCACACACATTCCGCTCCCGCCTCGCTGACTGGCAGCTGGAATCTGGCGTCCTCACCTACAAAAGTCATGTCTACATTCCACCCTCGGGCACCCTCCGCCACAACATCCTTGCCTGATGCCATGATCATGTCTTGGCTGGACATGCCGGGTTCTTTAAAACTCGCCAGCTCATCGCTGGTGAATTTTGGTGGCCTGGCCTTGCCCAATTCGTTCGCAAGTATGTAGAGGGTTGCGCCATATGCCAGCAAAACAAGTCTAACACCCACCCCACTGTTCCACCACTCACACCTATCGCCTCTTCCTGCTCCCGCCCATTCCAACAAGTCTCCTGTGACCTCATTACTGATCTTCCGCTTTCCGGAGGCTTCGACACCTTGCTGGTCGTGGTTGACCATGGCCTTACGAAGGGGGTGATTCTTTGCCCCACCAAGAAAACCATCACCGCCGAGGGTGTAGCCACGCTCTTTTTCCATAAAGTATACCTCCGCTTCAGACTCTACGACAAGATTATCTCTGATCGAGGTCCACAATTTGCCTCAGCCTTTGCTCGCAAGCTTGGTTGGCTCCTACAATACGACCTCTCTCTTCACCACCTACCACCCTCAAACAGATGGTGAAACAGAATGCGTGAACCAAGAAGTCGAAACTTACCTTCGAATCTTTTGTGGCGCAAACCCCAGATCATGGTCCGACATGATCTCTCACGCCGAATTTGCACACAATCACCGCCCCCATTCTGTCACCAATCAATCTCCATTTTACCTCATGATGGGTTACGAACCTCGTGCCCTCCCATCCATCATCTCTGACTCTTCTATCCCCGCAGTGGAGACCCGCCTTAGATCCCTTGTCGCCACCAGACAAGAAGCCTTCGCCGCTCACGAACTTGCCCACCAAGTTATGAAGTCTCGCAACAATCGCGGCTTCTCCCTGTTTGCAAAAGGAGACAAAGTATGGCTCGAAGCCAGGAACTTGAAACGTTCCATCTCCAACCCCAAGTTCGCCCCAAAACGAGAAGGACCCTTCATCATCACCAAGATCTTCTCTCCTATCACATACCAACTTCGCCTTCCCAAGACGTGGAAGATCCATAACGTGTTTCATGCCTCCCTTCTATCTCCTTACCATGAAAACGAAGTACACGGTCTGAATTTCCCGGCTCCACCGCCGGATCTAATAGAAGGGGAAGAAGAATACGAAATTGAAAAGATTCTATGCCACCGTGAAGCTCTGACGGCCTGCATGTTCCTGATCTGATGGAAGGGATATACAGCCGAAGAAGACTCGTGGGTTGCCAAGCGGGATCTAAAACATGCGAAGTCCGCCCTAGAAGAGTATAAGAACCTACACCCCAATGTCTTCTCTCCCTCACCTGCACCACCATTATCTCATCGCTGCTCCTCTCACAAAAACAAACAATGACACTCTCTCCTCCCCACTATTTCATCCCACTCGCTCCCCCCCCATCTTACACTGCGTCATCCGTGACTACTATCTCCTCCATCATCGACACCATAGAAACACCCTCACCCACCGCTTCATCCGTCCAGATCGATGAACCCCCGTCCTCTACCCTTGCATCTCCTGGCTGGGAACATCCTAACCTACCAAGAGTCACCCTTGCCGAAGAAGACGACTATGGAAGCGACGGACTCCCAACCTTACCTATTCCACCCCCACCTCGTCTTGCTACTCGCCTTTCCTCACCTACATACCACTCTTTAAGTTCTATCATATCCGTCGACGTCCCCCATTATGCCAATCGCCTCCGAGACCCCCTTCCTATTGCAGCGACCCCGCATGTCCACAACCTTCTGACTGCAGGCCATCTCTCCCATGCACTCAACAGCTACCTTGACGACGGGTCTGCCCTTGCCCATCTTTACAGCACGTACCTCCAAGTAGAGACCATTGGGCTCCTCGTATTCACCCCCACCCGCAGTCAAGCGGCTTACGACTTGCAACTCGCAGTCGCCCGCGCCCGTAACGTTATCAAAGCTGACTTGATGGCCGCTATGAACCAGTTGGACATGCCAGAATTCCTCGCAAATGTCGACGCTTATTTGGCTCGACAAAATTATCACCGTCTTGCTCGCTTTGCTGCAACTCCTTCCACATCCTCCTCCCTGCTTGAATCCAATGAGATCAGAGCCATCAACAACACTGAAGCAGCGTACTCCTTTGAACAGGACAACGACCACCTCCCCCCAAACCATCCAAGGTATAACGAAGCCTGTTATACCTGTCACTGCTTAGGCCATCAGAGGATCCATTGCTCCCTCTATCAATGCCTGACTTGTCTTTGCATCGCACCTGGGCATACGCAAATGTAATGTCCCCTTCGACGTCCAGGACAACCGTCTTCCTCTTCGTCCGTGTCCTCTTCTCCGTCGGTCACATGCCCCCCTATTCAAAATACTCATCGCTCTCGCCGGATGCATCCAACTCGTCGACCACCTCGTCGCTCCACTCATGAACGATCCCCCTCTCCTGGGGATGACATGTACGATGACATCACTGAAGCAAACATGACCGGTTCCCCAGGTCATTACTAAGGAAGGTCCTCGTCGCTGTCTCGGACATACAACGAGGGTAATGTTACGATTTACTTTTTCTTTTCTTCTTTAACAAACTCTGTCTCTTTTCGCAATGACCTAATCCACATCACATGACTCAGTTACCACTTGCTTAGTCATCGCTCACTTCTTCCATAGTTCTATCCGAGTCCATCGGCTTCGATGACTCGTTCTCACTTATGTCATCTCTTCCATCATGTCCTTTGACCTTCGATAACCGGCCCTAAACTCATCATAGACATATATATATCCTTTCATCTTCCTCATGTATTCCTTACGCTTGATCTCCCTTCTTGTACCTCGACTACCACTTGTCATTGAGTACAACCAATCAAGCACCCGTTTCTCTTTCTCTCGTCTCTTGCCCCCTTGATGGTTTGGTCGCTACCTAAAGCGACCTCTCCTCGTAAACCCTTGTACCTTGTCGCCTCCCTTGTGGGCCTTTGATCCCAAGGACCTTGGCAGCCTCCCTTGTCGTCCATAGAACACAAGGACCTTGGCACTCCGGCGCATTCGTGTGGCTGTACTTGACCTTGACACTGCAGCACATCTTTGTGGCTGTTCCCTTGACACTGCGGCACATCTCTGTGGCCATTCCCTTGACACTGCGGCACATCTCTGTGGCCATTACCTTGACACCCCGTAGCACATTCGTATGGCTATATCTTCGATCCCGTGACATCTTTGAAGGGCTACGACCGACTCTACCCGAGCCAGTCGTAACAGTCTCCTTGGACTTGCATAAGACAACAGGTCCACTCTGGCCTAGTAGGAAGTTTGTCCACCAGTTTCATGAATGTATATTTGCTCCAGAAGATTGGGCATGTCCACTTTCTGGTCTTTAATCCTAGATTAGTCTTCTTTGTCAGGTAATTCATCAGCATACACTCACAGTTGGCAACTTCAGATATTTATTAGTTGCACTTTGGTTCATGTTATGAATCAGCCACTTTGCCAGATCCCATTCTTTTTGATCAGCAAATGATGCATATATACCACCTCCTAAAGCATCCTGGTAAGCCTTCATGTGCTCAAATGAGGTGTTGGCCATGCTGATGACCTCTGTGATAGGTTTGGTAGTAAATTCCTGTGTAAAACATATATAAAAGTCATCTGGTTCAGGGTCCTTGACATTATTGACTGCATTCATGGCTAGATCAGGAGCAATATTGTTTGGAATAGGATAAGTGTTTTCTTTGTTCATTTCAATGTCTTTTGACATTGACTCATCTGCTACAGTCTCCTGCACAGCTTGCCTCTCCCACTGTGGGCAGCATGTCTGTGAGTGTACAATATGCCAGCATGCTTCTCCTGACATTGGAAAAGATCGACTACAATAACTGCAGAAATGTACTGGCATGTGTGATATATGGCAAAGTGGAAAATGACCCAAAGAAAAGTTGAACATTATGTTCAATACTCTGCCACTATATTACTTATGTAAGTATTCAATGTCTTGGACCATCTGAACTTCTCTGACAAACATTCTAGATCATGAGATCATTCCTATCCCATGTCTTGCATTTAAATGAACCTGCTAGACTCTATTTGATACCATTTTCATTGCATCTACTAACAGACCATTTTTTTTGGTGATGATATGATGCCAGGGGATTGTTACCCATCAAACTATTTAACAGACTACCATTTATAGTTAGTTTTCTAAGAGCCTCCTCTTTCTTTTTCAATTTATTACAGACTTCATAGACATGTATTTCTTCTTAACTTCACTATGTCACAATCCTCAGAGTGTATAGAGTTAGGCAAGCAGCTTCGTCACCCAAGTAAAAAAGTTCAAGCTATGTTAGGTATTTTTTTGGCCTGTTCTTACTACTAGTGCTCACCACTCTGTTTCAAAGAGGACAAAGTATATAATAAAATATTCCAACAACAGCAAATGAGTGCAAAAGCTAAGAAACAAGAGAAATGCTTGCACAAATATAAGCAAGCTACCAAGGCCACACAACTTGATTCCTTCAAGATCCCATACACATGCAGTGTACTACCTGTTACAAACACTATCTTTTTCAACATCTTATCTTATCTTTTCAACATCACGTGACATTATCAACATAGCATATCAATGCTAAGTCCTTGATTTCTCTTTTTCTTGTTGACTAATTACCATTACATCTTCATCATTCACATCCAACACCATCAGCCAGACTTGTCATCCAAGACAGTCATCAGCCGTGGCTCTCAGCCCTGTGCTGCCATAGTATTCAAATTCATTTCAGGCTGTGGTTGGCTATTTTTGCTATCATCCAATCATATCCTCCATGCCTGAGTCACAGTAAGTCAGAGATAAGAAAGCGATACCCACCAGTACACAGCTAAGCTCCGAGGCTACACCTCACTGCCTTAGGATCTTATCCAGTTACACCTCCCTGTCTTTGGATCTCAGCCTCACTTGATTCACACCCTTGGCTATGCAAGGCAATGCTTGGCTATGTACAATACCAGAGTACACTGCCTCACTAGGAGTCATATCAAGTCATACTTACTATACATAGATATTCATTGGTAGATCTAATACAAACATGTACAAACCCCTAGGTAGTATATAAAAGCCTAAGAGCCAACCAGAGAACCCCAGTCAAGTTCTTTTGGTTTTTCCCCTTGAGCACTCCACTTAGCCCCTCTACCATTACACCTTAGTGCTTGTGGACTGAGTGGCACTTCTTTTCCCTTTCCTCTAGTAAAGTGATCTAAGAATACTATGCCCCTTCAGGCTAGTATATGAGGGTTGTTTTATTAGAACTTGACTTCTCATCTTCCCCGGACAATGGTCCTCAATGACAACCAAATATGAAGAGCTTGAAAGAAGACTCAGCATGTATACAACAAGAGACCTGAGATGCTAACTATGTAAATAGTGACAAGTAGGAAGAGATCCCCCCTATCCACTATACTCGCATTTTTATGCTCCAGATTAAGTATCCTTTTCCACACAGCAAGACAGGCCCAGGTTCCAGTATTGGGATTACAGACTTGCAGCAGAAGAACTCTTGGAGGAGATCTTCAATAAGCTCAAGCAGGCTTAAGACGAAGAAGACAGGGCTGTGAGAAGGGCAGAAAGGCTATTAGCTCCCCTTTTCCTTTTACTTTTGGCAGATGACCTTGTCCCAGTAAGCCCAGAGGCATGGGATACAGACTTCATCAACCCCTTAGTACCATTTTATCTTACAAGGGATCTGCTTCCAAAAGAGTACTGGGAAGGACTGATTGAAAGAGAAGTTGATGAAGAAGAAAGAGTGGTGTTCCAAGGGAACGAAGAACCGGTAGTGAAAGAAGAAGAGGAATTTCCACCTCCACAGATCTTATTGGGTAAACCAGTTAAGAAAGAAGACTCCCCTGTGCCTGAGTACATTCCTTCACCAGCTGCCAGACCCATTAGGCCGAAGCATTATTGTAGACAAAAGAAAGTCTATGAAAGAAAAATCATGCGAGAAGACGACTTCTACTTGAGAATGAACTGCTTACTCCATCACCAAAAGAAATATCCTTTTGTATAAGCCTATTTGCTCAAATCTTTTATACACTTGTCTTTGTGTTCCTGTTCACCTGGGTGATTCCATGACAGCAAACCTTTGAGCTCAAGGCCAGCTTTAAGAACAAGACTTTTAGTTTATCACTTGAGCGAGAGAAAAAGACATCTGCATGAAAAGACAACGCCTACAGCTGGGAAGACGAGGAAGAACTTACCTCAGAGTCTTGGTGTGATTGGTTGAAAGAACACCTTTTAATTGAACAGATCCAAGAAGTCACAGCATAACTTTTCTCTTTTCATCTTTCAATACAGATCAATGAGGTGGAAGCAGACACAGCTTCGCAAGCCACCACACTCATTGACCAGATCCCAGTTGATGACACTTTCCCCATCCTTGCAGCAGCAGCTTGGGCAGATAACATCTTGGAGGAATTGTGAGCAATGGCCACAAACATCTTCCAGGAAGAATGAGTACAACTACTAGATGCATGCAATAACCTTAATGCAGTTGTTATGCAACAAGAACAGACCATCACAGACTTAGGGTTGCAGAGGAATCAATTGGCAAATGCATTGAGGTGAGCCAATGATCAATTATGAGAAAATACTGAAAAAACAGAGGAAGTGGATCAGTGCACAAGGGAATTGCTTGGTCTTCACCATTGGGCAGGTGCTGCAACAGGAACAGGACAACCAGAAACATCTGGAATGTCAAAAGTAGAAGTCTTCACAGACTCAGGAAGCTATGATGGATCCCTTGCCAAGTTTGAAGATTGGTGGATCAAGATCCAATCATGGTTGGACTACAATCCAAAACAGTTTGCCACTTACATTGAAGATCCATTGGTCAACAATGGATCAAAAATTTGGATGCCTAAACCCAAGTCAAGGGCATATGCTATCCTTTCCTGGTTAAAGGGTCATAAGGGCTCATTCTTCGTGGAAAGAGAGTTATGCAAGGCCCTCCCAAGGAAAACAGCAATGCTTCAACTGTATCAGCAAGGAGCATATTGCTTGGTTTTGCCCTAAACTGAAGATATCCTGTTTGGAGTGCAAGTTTCTTGGAGGAAACCATAAAGAGACATGCAACAAAGCCAAAAGGGCATGTGCTGCCCAGAGAATCCAAGAACCAGAGAACAGATTGTTATGCGCAGTTCAGGGGATGGACTTCAAAGGAATAAAGGCTTACTTCTATGACCTCAAGGAGGCAAAGTCAGGAAAAGAGCAAGTGGATTGAAGAAGCAGGGCTTTCAATTTGCTAATAGACTAACTAGCACAGTGAATGTATTAGGTACAAGGTTGGGGGCATCTTCAAAAGAAGCATGGTCAAAACCTCAATTGGTGCTTAATTCCCCTTTGAACAATGATATGGAAATCCCTGCAAAACGGATGGATAAGGAACAATTACAAGTAATACTGACAAGATCCACAGGAAAAATCCCCACCCAAGGATAGGAAAAAGCCACAAGCTATGATTTGTATACAGCAGAAGAAACCATAATACCATCAAAAGGAAAAGGACTAGTCAATGCAAGAGGAGCTATGGCGCTACCTTCCTCCACCTACAGACACATTGCATCATGAAGTGGGTTAGCCAGCAAACACATGATTGATGTGGGAGCAGGAGTTGTTGATGAAGACTATTATGGTTCTCTCAAAGTGTTACTATTCAATCACAGAATAGAATCATTCCATGTGAATGTGAAAGACCAGATCGCACAGCTTATTATAGAACAAATCCTCACTTCCGAAGTAATAATGGTAACAACACTTAGTGATACTGAACAAGGAAACTGAGGATTCAGATCGACAGATCACAAACTACCCCATTTCATAAGATCTTCAACCATTGAAAGGAAAGTGGTGTTGGATCTACAAGTAATCTATCCCATAACCCATGTGCAAGAAGCAATCAAAGCTCTATTGGATAGTGGAGCAAATGAAGTGTTCATCAATAAAGACTAGTGCAAACAACAATGAATCCCATTACATCCACTGAAGCAGACTTATGCTGTCTATAACATAGATAAAATATGAAATAGGAATAGAAACATCACACATGCAATGGATCTAATTTTAGACTATCAAGGACATTGCAAGGAAATCACTGCTGAGGTTACCAATTTGGGCAATAATCAAATGGTTTTAGGATACACTTGGCTGAAGAAGCACAATCCCACCATTGATTGGCAATCAGGGAATGTACAAATGGTAGGGTGTCCCAAATCCTGCAAGCAACTAAAAAGGAATGAGACAAAACAGGATAACGGGGACGATAACCCCCCAGAACTCATTGACACCAATGAGGACAAAGATAGTGATGAGGACAATTATGAGGAATTCCTGAGGGCAGCAGAAAAACCCAAGGTTACTCAAACTCTGGAAGAGCTCGTTCCTCCCCAGTTTCACTAGTACTTGAAAATGTTCACACCCAAGGATTCAGAGCGAATGCCACTGAGAAAATTCTAGGATCACACCATTGATTTGAAAGAAACTTTCAAACCAAAGAAAGAGAGACTTATCCCACTATCACCTAATGAACAAGAAGAAGTATCTGCATATTTAGATGAGCAGTTATGCAGAGGATACATTCAACCATTCAAATTCCCCCAAACGTTCCCTATATTCTTTATCCCAAAGAAAGAAGGAAAAAAACAGATGGTCATGGATTACTGGTATCTTAATGAGCATACAGTCAAGAACAACTACCCACTACCATTAATTTCACAGCTGGTAGACCAACTCAAAGAAGTGAAACTGTTCACTAAAATAGACTTACATGCAGGGTATAACAACGTACGAATCAAGGAAGGCAACGAATGGAAGGCAGTATTTGTATGCTTCATGTTACAAACGCTATCTTTTTCTATCTTTTCTCACCATCTTATCTCATCTGTCAAATCACGTGACATGACCATGTGACATTATCAGCTCATTGATTCATCACTAAGTCCCTACTTTGCTATTCCCTTGTTGACTAATTACGGTTACATCATCATTCTTCGAACCTGACAGCATTGGCTGGACTTGTCATTATAGACAGTCACTAGCCGCTCCCCTCAGCCATATGCTGCCACACTATTCAAATTTACTTCAAGTCATAGTCGGCTATTATTGTTATTATCCAATCACATTCTTTCCACTCGAGTCACAATGAGTCAGAGATAAGGAGGCTATGCATACCAGTGCACGGCTAAGCTCCAAGGCTACGCCCTACTGCCTCATCACTACCTATGGATCTTATCCGGCTACGCCTCACCACCTCCAGAACTCCACCTCACCTGATCCATGTCTTTGGCTATGTAAGGCTCTGCAGGGCTATGTGCATACCTGTGCACACAGCCTAGATAAGGAATCACATGCTAGGACACTTACTATATTTAGTTACCATCAGTACAAACATGTACAAATAGATAGAGGATATATAAACCCCAAGCGAATGGCTGGCATCCCCAGTCAAGTTCTCTTGGTTTTTCCCCTTGAGCACTCCACTCAGTCCACCTACTGTTACGCCTTAGCGCTTGTAGACTGGTTGACACTTCCTTTTTCTCTTTCTCTCTAACATTACGATCTAAGCCTACTATGCCCCTCCAGGCTAGTAGTCAAGGGTTGTTTCACTTCAAAGGGGCTTTTGAACTGTTGGTCATATTTTTCAGATTGACCAACTCGCCTGCTACATTCCAAACCATGATGAATGAGATCTTTGCAGACATGAGCCATTGTGTAGTCATCTACATCAACAATATCCTTGTGTTTACCAAGACAAACAACTGTACAGAACACGATAAAATAGTAAAGGAGGTATTGAAGTGATTAGAGGAGAACGACTTATACCTTTGACCTGAGAAATTCATGTTTGGAGTAGAGAAAGTAGACTTCCTTGAAATGATTGTCAGCAAGGATGGAATCCAGATGAATATGGAGAAAGTACAAGCTATAATGCAATGGCCTATACCCAACACAATGAAAGAAGTGTGGAGCTTCTTAGGATTAGCAAACTTCTACAGGTGGTTTATTGAGGGCTATGCACAAATTGCCTGACCCCTCAATGATCTTACAAAGAAGAATGTCCCATTTATATGGGGAGACACCCAACAGAAAGCATTTGATGCCTTGAAAGCAAAATTTATGGATGCACTAATTTTGGCATTTCCAGACAATGACTGCCAATTCAGGTTAGAAATAGATGCATCCAACTATGCTACTGGAGCTGTGCTATCGGTGTTCAAGCTGAAAACCCAGAAGTGGCATCTCATGGCATTTGCCTCCCATTCCATGACACCAGAGGAATGCAACTATCCTATCACTGACAAGGAAATGCTCAGTGTCATATGAACACTAGAAGATTGGCGTCATTATTTGGAAGGAGCCAAATTCTCATTTGAGATTTGAAATGACCATGCCAATCTACAATGGTTCATGAAGAATCAGAACCTTTCACATCAACAGGCCCAATGAGCGCAATACCTCTCCAGGTTTGATTTCAAATGGGTTCATAAAGCTGAAGCTACCATAATGAAGGTGGATGCTCTTTCACGATGGGAGGATCATGCTATTGACATTGACATTGACAATCAGGGAGTAACTGTGATATCTGTGAAACAAATTCAGAACATTATAACAGTATCAGACGAGGACGACAGGATCAGGGATAAAATTGCCAAGCAAGTGAACATGCAGTTGGAAAGCACTATACAAGACTGGTATACAAAATGGAAGTTGATCTTGGAAGATGGATTTTTATGATGAAATAACCAGCTGTTTGTCCCACCACAGAATGAACTGCAAATGGAAATTATCAGACTACACCATGATACATCCAGTGCAGGACATGTGGGTTACGACAAGACGTTGGAACTGATATGCTGCCAGTATTTCTGGCCAGACATGACCAAACATATCAAGGAATATGTATAATGATGCAATCGTTGTGCACAATTCAAGGAAAGCAATCAATGACCACCAGGGAAGCTATCACCACTGGAAATACCTCAAGGATCCTGGATGGATGTCACCACAGATTTCATCATGGATTTACCCTCGTCTCAAGGATATGACACTATTTTAGTAGTCATGGATCACTTCTCAAAAAAAGTAGTATTTGTGCCATGCCACAAGACTGTTACAGCATTGCAAACAATGGTACTCTACTTAGCAAATATATGGGTATATCATGGACTTCCCTGCAGCATAGTGTCCAATCAAGGGCTGCAGTTTGCATCACACATTATGACGGACTTATGCAAACAGCTGGAAATCAAGCCCAAACTGCCCATAGCACATCACCCACAGACCAATGGGCAGACAGAACATGTTAATCAGGATTTACAATAATACCTGCAATTATTTACAGCGGAACAACAAGATCAATAGGTCAATTGGTTATCCATTGTCCAATTTTCACACAACAATCAGGCTTATTCTGCCACAAAGAAATCCCCATTTGCATTGAACTGGAGTTACATACCATGCATGGGAACCGAACCAGGAGTCTCCAAAGCACCGGCTATGGACAAATTTGTGAAAGGAATAAAACTTGCATTACAGAAGGTACAATAAAACTTAGAAAAATCACAAAAACATATAATAAAACAAGCAGACAAACATAGATCAGATGCACTGCAGTACACAGTGGGCTCTAATGTCTGGCTTGCTACCAACAATCTATGCCTCCCACGAGCCTCCAAGAAATTAACAAAGCATTGGCTCAGTCCTTACAAAATCACAGCAGTGCTTAATAACATGGTCATTGCTACAAATGCTATCTTTTTTGCCATCTCATCTTATTTTTTGAATCACATGACATGACCACATGACGGTATCAGATCATAGTTTCATCGCTAAGTCTCTATTCTTCTATTTCCTTGTTGACTAATTATGGTTACATCATCATTCTTTGAACCCGATGGCATCGGCTGGACTTGTCATCATAGACAGTCACCAGCCGCTCCCCTCAGCCATGTGCTGCCACACTATTCAAATTCATTTCAAGTCGTGGTTGACTATTATTGTTATCAACCAATCACATGTGCCCCACTCAAGTCACAGTGAGTCAGAGATAAGAAGGCTAGACGAACCAGTGCACAGCTAAGCTCTGAAACTATGCCCCACTGCCTCATCACTGCCTACGGATCTTATCCAGCTATGTCTCATAGCCTCTGGAACTCTGCCTCACCTGATACACACCGTTGGCGATGCAAGGCTCTGCAGGGCTATGTGTAGACCTATGCACATAGCCTAGATAAGGAATTACATGCTACAACATTTATTATATTTAGTTACTATCAGTACAAACATGTACAAATAGATACAGGGTATATAAACTCCAAGCAAACTGCTGGCATCCCCAGTCAAGTTCTCTTGGTTTTTCCTCTTGAGCACTCCACTCAGCCCCTCTATCGTTACGCTTTAGTGCTTGTGGACTGAGCAGCACTTCTTTCCCTTTTCTCTCTAACATTATGATCTAAGCCTACTACACCCCTCCAGGCTAGTAGTCAAGGGTTGTTTCAGTCATCCTACAGCTATTGAAATCCATGCATATTCATCCCATGGTCAACATCACGAGAGTCAAACCCTATAGGGAACAACTACCTAGACAGACTGTAACTACACTGGAACTGGTGTATGTCACCGAAGAACAGGAGGAAGAATACAAAGTGGACTATATTATGAACTCATGCTTCAAACAGAACAAGATTGAGTACTTAGTGCATTGGAAAGGATATGACAATAATGAACGCACCTAGGAACCATTATCCAACCTTACCAGGGCCAAAAACATCATAGCTGACTGTTACTGTGAACATCCATCCACACTGTGATGGCTATGAATGGCACAAAGTGACATTGATACACTCTTCTTATCATATATGAATTACACAACTCAATCAGCACCCTTTGATCGCCTGGAAGTCGATCTTTAGAGAGGAGGTAGTGTTACAAACGTTACCTTTTTCAACATCTTATCTTATCTTTTCAACATCACGTGACATTATCAACATAGCATATCAATGCTAAGTCCTTGATTTCTCTTTTTCTTGTTGACTAATTACCATTACATCTTCATCATTCACATC
>JBBPMS010000321.1:0-12020 GCA_038090435.1 Phylloporus scabripes | reverse complement strand
CCACAGGACCTGAAACATGCATCAGGTCTGTTAGATTTTGCCTCCGTTCTGTTCCGACACCATCTCAGAGTTTCACCGTTTAGCGAGAGTTAGACACAGCAGTTCCCTTGACACTCTGGTGGGATTGATCAATTGCAATGGACGAACTCCTTTGACGCATTACTCGACTCGAAGGTCCTCGAGAGCCTGCCTGCATATTTTCGCATTTCGACCAATAGGGCATTACACCCTATCCCATCTCACTCTGGATCTGCGCGCTGCTTGCCGCATATGATCGCAACCGTCATCCTGTCAAGTCTGATTGATACGATTGTGAACATAGCCGACTACTTTCAGTCATGATGGTGCTCAATTAACGCGGAATTGGGGCTTCCCTTAATGGACGACATTTGCGGTGCTCTTGACAGAATGGACGAAAAGGTATGAATCGCCAAAGTGTCGCCCGTTTTCTACATCAAGGATAATGGTCATCCTTCCTACACCCGGGTGTCCTCGAATTCAAGCTATAGGATGCTTTCAACATCGCGTTCAATGACACATTTGCCGCGGCGTGCACGTTTGCGCGTTTGACGCACGGTGCGTAGCTGTCTCGTATAAGACAACTTTGGCTTCTTCTGGGGTATCGTATACAGTGGTGCGTATGTTCTGTCCGCGATTGTGTAGCGCGCGGCATTTCAGCTTCAACCCGCGCGAATGAATTTGCGGAAGAGCTTCATCGTCCCAGCGAGGTTCACGGTGGTACCTCATATCGCGCAGATTTCGTCGGGCTCATCGGTCGGAACTACAGGTGCGGAGAGATTGGGCGCGGATGAAGGTGGAATGGATAGGAGTGTTCCATCCGTATTGAGGTTGCTGCTCAACAATTCTTTGTTGTATGATCTCCGCGCAGCGATGCGGCGGGCCAGGGTATCATGGACGTAAGAGAGGAATGGGTGTCTCTCTGCGATTTCTGAGTGTCTTTGGCGGGGTGAAGCTAGCCATGGGGGGACTCTCCCATGTCGGTCGAATCGCTTGATCGGACCAATAGTAGCTCGGCTCGAGGGAAGACGTGCCACCTGCTATCTCGGGTCAGTGATGCGGGGCACGATCGTTCGAGCACACCGATGCTTGATACCTTAGAAACAAACACTAGGATGCCAGTAGATATCATCTCGAGGGTAAATCACACAAATGTGACAAGAGATATCATAGCAAGAGGGTCTACACAGGACTGGAACGCTCGGTCTTGTGAATGTCTACAAACCTGATGGCTAGTTCTGTGTCACCAAGCTCGTAGTTGTCTAGTGTGGACAAATCTGACTGTTTGGCCGCTTCATAGACGATGCTGGTGACCAGTCCGTTGGTTGAACGGGCGCTAGACTCTTCGCCGCGACGCACGGTCCACTTGAGCGAATTGGACAAGTGCAGGCCCTAGATATGTTCGGAGAGGATACGGAGACCAACGCGGAAGGTGATAAGTGTGGGGGCAATTCCCTTTGAGAAGTAAACGTAACGTTGGAAAGTAGAGTAGATGAATGGGGGGTACTTACATAGATTTGGATAGCCATGGCGGCAACGATGGCTTCTGCAGTACTTTCAGCAGCGACTAGAACGATTAATACGAGTTTGAAAAAGAGGTAAAGTGCACCACTCTCTATGACGAGCACCATGGCACGGGATGTGATTCCTTTGGCCCCGACAGTGCGCGAATAAACCCAAATACGCAAGACGATGAGTGAGGTGACCATGACATTTGCGCAGAGGGGAATGGTGTAAGCCGCAAGAGAGAGGGGGACTAAGACTGGTGGAGGAATGGGAGATGTGGGGTCAATGCTATACAGCAAAATGATTGCGGCAGTGATAAACGCTAAGTAGTGTGAGAGTAATTCTTTTAGAGTGAGAGATAAGCTCACTGAGTAACCCCGCAGCTGTGATGAGAGGGAGTATTACAATATAATAGTTCTTGTCCCATAGCAACCAGTAACGATGTATCAGGACCAGGACACCAAGAAAATCTGTAAAGGTTATCAAGTACTCTGCTCCAGCAAGCTGAATGGTTTCATTGGGATAGCTGTTTACACCAGTTGCATTCTGGCCCGGCGAAGTATGTCAAGCTGGAGATTAAGGCGACTCGAGGTGGGCACGCACGAGGGTTGTGTAAAAGTGGTTGAAGGTTAGTGCCTGAGAATGAAAAAAGCGGTTATGAATAGCGTCGCATTGACGCCTGAGGCGGGTCAGTCCATCTCATAACTGAGCGTAGAGATTTGCCCCAGAGGGCGGCCTCGCAGGCAAAGCTAGTCAAGGCAGCCAGATCGTTGAAAAGCTGCATTGGAGGTCGCCTCGCTTTATGGACGATACGTTCGCCTCAGGAGATAGACCATTGCGCGCATCCCCGGATTCAAAGGGTCTGGAACAATGATGAAGCTACTCCAAGCTAGCAGATTTTCCCTCCGTTCTGTGCTGATACGGCCATCTCGACATTTCTCTGCGCATTAGGTGGTTTTAAGTGCCATTTTGAGATTCGTTTTGACATGCCCAGTTTTGATGTCATAGTGAATTTGCTGGCCAGCGCAGCGGCGTGCACTGTCGGTGTTCGAGTTTGATCACAATCGTCAAGTGAATGATTGAGCACTGTGTGCCATATCAGTGCCACGGTGCCATGCGTACCGATTCAAACTCAGATGAACATTGCCAAAAACATACCTCAAAGCGGCGAAAACTATCTTGAGATGGTCAACAGAATCAGGGAAACATCCACTTGAAGCAGCCATGTTTGTACAATGTACACTCAAAGACATGTAGATCTTTATTCCAGTTGTGTGCGACTATAGATCATCGAGTTTGTCCCTTGACAAGTTCAAAATGGTCGTCGCTTTGACGCCGTTTTGACATTCGTTTTGAGCAGCGAGCATGAGAATAGTGCAGTGTCATGTTATGAAGCCTAGATGCTGCAGAAAGCAATGATCGGAGACTACACATTGATCCGCAACAGGTCAGTGGGAAGACATCCCGCGAGCCTGTGTCAACAACCGACACTGCAGATCTGTGACTCGGGGCGATGCCCGTCGAAGCACAAGACATCATGGAGGAACTCTGCATCCTTGAGAAGGAATGTTGACTCTGTAATTAGCTAGGACCATCCATTGGGGGTGCTTGCCTTAACAAGGAGATGATGATGGGCGTCGATACATGATGTTCATATTATTATTTGCACTTTGATGCGCCACGCTCCCGTCCTTGAATCATAGGAAAGCATTGATCGAAATCTGCGCACTGAGGCACCGTATAGCAGGGCAGTGCAAAGCCATTGCGGCATCTGACCAGCGGCCAATCACTGTAATACGGTGACTACACGACTCTCCTGAAACTAAAAAGTGACCGTGTTGTGCGTGGCATGGATAGGCGATCCAAATGACCAGTGGCCATCGGACGAAATAAAAGGGCTTAGGGGAGTCGTGACCTATACGTTAGATATCCCAAACATAATCTCACCCATGCGCTGCTCTATCATCTCCGTCTCTTTCGTCTTGTGCGCCGCGGCGTCTAGTCTCGGTGCCCCTGTCCCTGCGACGTCAACTAGTACGGATGTACGCGTGATATTACCAAGGCAAACTTTTACACGGCATGGGTATCCTCACATGATAGATGGGTGGTGGGTTGGCTGACACGAACAGCAGCCACGATCCCGAGCGCAATAGATTGACCGGTCATGTGTTGGGTTGACTAACACGAAAGGCGCAAGCATCAACACAATTGCTAATGCAAGAGTAAGTCTGGTTCGTGGGTAATCTAAACGATACTCACGACTTCAACAGGTCTTTTATTTATATTGTATGTAAATAATCATCCTAGAATAATTATTGTGACCCACCAGTCTGTCTCGACTACCTCCACCGACAACCCCAAAGACTTTCAAGACGACGGAGTTCACATATCCAGCTCTGGTTAGTTGGCTTCCGACTAGTTCACCGCTGTTGTCACCCTTCTAAGATCACTATCCTGTCAAATCTTGATCGATATGATTGCCAAGCACCGCAAACTCCTTTCAGACACGATGGTGCTCAAACTACACGGGGCCCCCCATGCACGGCACTTGCGGTGCTCTTGGTAAAATGAATTGGAATAAGTGGGGGGTCTTTGTTATAAATGGTCGCCCGTTTTCCACCTCAGTTGCAGAGTGGTCATTCTTCCTACACCTGGACGTCCTCGAGTTCAACCCCCAGGAAGCTTTCAACACCGCGTTTAATAACGCATTCGCACATTTGTGTTCAATGGCCAGTCTCGCGCGAGCTCGTATGTTCGTTTCATTTATACTTGCACCGCCACTGAGCGGGGCGATGGTTGCTGTGGTCGGTCTCTTCTACATGGCGCTCTTGGACTCCAGTTCCCCGTGCTCAGTACGCCCGCGGACAGCCGCCATCAATTTCGTGTGAGGGTCACCTGGTCGTTGGCGGGGTCTACCACTAATTCCAAGTACGAAGTTGGTAACCTCGTACAGATGCTTTGTGCATCACGAATAGAAACGTCGCTGCGAAACCCTCCATCCAGTTTCTCCCAATAGGAAGCAACATAACCGGGGTGTTAAAAAAGGAGGGAGTGATCCGGTACTGGCGTCGCATTTCAACCGAGGTATGGGATACTACTTACTAGTGTATCATTGGAGATGCAACTCCGTCACGTAACGAACCCTCTAGTGACTTTTTGGGTTGGCTCAACCTCGACATGTTTGATGCTTATCGGACAATTTGCATGGCTCCAGGCTGGACACGTTAAATACGCACGGAGTATCTTCAACAAAAGGGAGTGAGCTGATCATGCACCACGACGACGGAGCGCTGTGGAACTCCGTGAGGCATACGCGGGGCCATACGCCGTCACGCATCAGCGTCTCTTGTGCCCCGTAGTCCCCTCAACAGAGCATGGTCGTGTTCGCTTTTCAATGTTTCTTGCCGCTTGGCCACGGCGGGCTTCCAAGTCGTGGCGGCGAGGAATGAAATGATCTTGGCATTGTTGTCAGTCTGGAGGCTGGGGAGATGCAAGTTCTGCAGCAAGGCGCAGCGTTTGTGACGAGTCTCCTTGTGGATCACATCGAGGTACCATTGCCAGTACATTCATGTCCGATTGTTGAGTTCAACTGCTATTCTTACGAGCAACTGGCCACTGTTTTCGTGATGGGACCAATGGTTCAAAACAAGATAAATCGATCATCTCCAAGGTCTCCTAAGGATGGTACGAAACATAATGCGACAAGAGGTATCATACGGGGTTGGAACGCTCAATTTTGTGACCATCTACAAAATGCTTGTCCCCGTCATCAATTTGGTGATTGTCTGGTGTGGACGAATCCGCTCCTTCGGCCCCTTCGTAGTCGGTATCGGTGACCAACCCGTCAGTCGCCGAAATGCCAGACTCTTCGCCGCGCTGCACAAACCACTTGATGCGCGTGGACACGACAGTCCCCGAGGTCTGTTCGGAGGAAATACCGAGACCAACACGGATAACGATGAGTGTCGGTGCGATTCCCTTTGAGAGGTACAAGTGATGCTGGAAACCTAGAGCAGGTGAATGAGTTGCTTACATAGATTTGAACAGCCATGACGGCAATGATGGCTTCTGCAGCACTTTCAGTAGCAACTAACACAACGAATACGAGTTGGAACAAGAGGTAAAGGGCACCGCTCTCTGTGACGAGTATCATGGCGCGGTGGGTAGCCCCTCCGATGCGCAACGGGGAATCGGAGACGGCACGAGAAGAGGCCCAGATACGGAAAACAATGAGTGAGGTGACCATGATATTCGTGCAGAGGGGAAGGATGTAGCCTGCAAGAGAGACGGGAACCAAGACTGGTGGAGGAGTGGGAGAAGTGGGGTCGATGCTATACAGCAAAATGAGAACGGCAGTGATAGACGCTAAGTATTGTGAGAGGATTTATTTCAGAGTGGGTGATATAACTCACCGAGTCCCCCTACGGCCGTGAGGAAGGGTAGTACTACAATATAAGAGTTTTTGTCCCATAGCATCCAGCAGCGGTATATAAGGGCTAAATCGCCGAGAAAATCTGTAAAAGATATCAAGTAGTCTGCTCCAGCGAGCTGAGGGGTTTCATTGGCATAATTGTTGACACCAACAGTATTCTGGCGGCAAATATGTCGAGGTGGAGAGGGAGATGAGGTAGGCACTCACGAGGGTCGTGTAAAAATGGTTGAACTCAAGAGCAAAGTGGGTGGTGCAGCATAGGAAAATGAGCGAGGTGAGATAGATGACTGGATTGGATAAATTCTCATGAAAACGTCGGCGCCTGAGGATGGCGAGAGCGGTGATGAACAGCGTCGCATTGACGCCTGGGACGGGTCAGTCCGTCTCGCGACTGCGCTTAGCGACTCACCCCAGAGGACGGCCTCGCAGGCGAAGCCAATCAAGGCAGCCAGGTCGTTTGAGAGGTGCATTGGAGGGCAACGCTGGGCGTTGCCCTCGCTTTATGGACGACACGCTGGCCGGAGATAGACAATCGCGGATTTAAAGGGTTAATTGCAAACCGGAAACATTTCATTCAAATGTCCCTTCTCCTCCTCACACTCGCCGCGTACTACTTTGTCTGGTCTTTCCTCTGCCGCAAGTCGCCGCTCGCGATTGTGCCCGGTCCACGCAAGGACCACTGGCTCACTGGTACACGTCTGGATTCGTCTCTCCCCGTGGTACTCACATCCTGCAGGCAACTACCATCGCCTTCTTCGCGACGCTTATCATTCCAACCTGACCCTGGTCGTGGAATATGGTGGTGTCTTCAGGGTGAACGCTTGCTTGGGGTAATCAGGGACAACTTCGCAAAAGTCAAGCCAGCTCATACGTCTGCAGACACAACAACTCTATGTATCCGACCCCCTTACCCTTTATCACGTTGTTTTCAAAGACCAGCACATTTATACAGAGACCGACATGTTCATCATGCGAGTGTGATTTTTCCATTTCATTTAGCAATATTTTATAATACATACGACAGCGGCAATCGCTTGATTTTTGGTCCCGGCCTTATCTCGACCCTTGGTATGTGGTCTCGTCCCTGCTCCATCAAGGGTGCCCCGTATCTCGGTGTCAGGCGATCAGCACAAGAAACAGCGCACGATGTTCAATCCTGTATTCTCACTTGCAAATATGCGCGGTATATTGCCGATCATTCAACTGATCGCTGACAGGCTCTGCTCGATACTTCTCTCTCAGCTCCCAACCGATCGTTGTATGTGCCCTATTCCTACTATGTTTGTCACTTATGCAACCAGCGCCGACCGAGATCAATGTGCTCCCTTTACTTTCTCGTGGTGCTCTGGAATACATCTGTCAGGCTGCACTGGGTCACTCCTTCGACGCCTTGAATCTTGACAAAGAAAACGAGTATCTCGCGGCCATCAGAGATCTTGCGTAAGAATGTCTGCTTGGGCTCCGACTCCCCGCCCCTTTATCCCCTGGATCGTGCGACATTTCTCATTGTATTGGCGTAACAAGATAATGGATTGGGCTCCGCTCGAGGCCCTCAGGGACATCCGTTGTGTGGTCCAAGTCACGGAGCAAGAAAATTTTCGCCGAGAAAAAGGCAGTCATGCAAGGTCGTGCTGCACCAGAGGGCTTTGGAAGTCCCAGATCGCCCATGAAAGGCAACGAATTATGAGCATCATGCGTAAAGCCATCTAGCCCTCAAATGTGTTTTTAGCACGATCGTGTTTGCGGGACTTGAAACCACGACGACTGCGATATGTCGCATCCCCTGGATACTAGCTACCAAACCAGACGTTCAAGCCCGTCTGCGCAGCGACGTGCGCGATGCGAAGCAAGGTTATGCTGTGTTGCATGGCATCACAGGTCCCTGGGAAGAGGTTGGGTTGCCCTACGACCTCATGAGTCTGCCATACCTTGACGCCGTCGTTGGCGAGACATTGAGGCTATACCCTCCCACACCGTTGCTGAGTCGCACGTAAGGTGGTCCCACTCTTGATCCTCCATTCATAGCTCGAACTTCATTTCCAGCGTCCATGAAGACGCCGTGCTACCGTCGTATCGCCCGATCAAATCAGCGTCAGGCGGTGTGTTCTCGGCAGTTTCCGTTTCAAGAGGCACGACGTTGGTCATGTCCCTTCTGGCCGCGAACCATAAAAAGGACTTGTGGGGGGAAGCCGCGGCGGAGTGGAAACCCGGGCGGTAGCTGGGAGTGTACGGAGGATCAGAGTCCGGACCATATAGTGGGGAGGCAACCGCAGACAAGCTAGGTTCAAAGAGTGGGATAAAATACCCAGGCGTGTATGCGTCCATGTGGGTGTTCATTGTTCTATAGTATTATTATCTGACGGCGATCTCCAGGAAGACCTTTCTTGGTGGTGGCCGCGCATGGATGTACGTACCCGCTCGTCTGTCCTGTCTGATGCTTCCCGGACAGCGGGTTCAAATTTGCAGAAATGGAGACGAATGAGCACGACTATTTTGCTACGCATAACGCATCTCTGAATGATCGCACTAGAACAAGTGTTGACAATGCTTATTTCGCGCATCCATTTTGCACTGCCGAGTACGCCAGATGAACGTGGACGTGTCAGAGAGGTCTACCAGAAGGTGAATGGTCTGTGGGTCCCTGTGGTCCGACCTCCCGCGGGGGACGACGTGACCGCACGGGTACTTGTTGATCTGAGGTTGGTTGAATCTGGAGACTTTGCATAATAGTCGGGCTTGGTAGATGTGAAATCTTATCTGGTGCGCGCTTGTCTTTTTGTGTCGCTCAAGCTAGTCGACGATATCACGCTCAAGTTCTGACTTGTCCTCATAGGATTGGATGCTCTGACAAACTAGTGCTCTGGTCATTTTGGTCCAACCGAGCTCATCCTCCATATGGGTCTCGCCGGAATTACTATCCCACCAAACCATTTATCATCCGCATCGCCACATCAGACCTACGAACGCTGCCCCCCGCATCCCCATCGGGCTTCCTTACGCGAAGGCTGTTGGCAGCGCAAGATCTCGTGGTTATCAGACATAATCAATAACGATCTCACGTTCCGCTCTAAGTTTGTGTCGGAAGCTGCAGCACGATAGGGATTTATTCCACTACTCGATAGGTCAAACAGCTGTTCCACGGACACGCTTGCCCCGGCGCGTGGCAATGAAACTTGGACGAGGTCCCGAATAATAAACCTTGTCCTCACCCATAGTAGACTGTTGCTTCGGTGGGTCTGAAAGCCGCAAAGGAATCTCCGTAGTAGTTCTGAGGGAACCTTTATCCTTATTGCCTAGTGAGGATTGGGCAAGGAGCCTCCCAGGCCACGCAATGATGCGACACGGGAGTGCAAGAATGAGGGTGACGTAGTCCGTGTTATGCTGATATCGCCTTCAATTGATATTCTCGTACGGCGATCTCGACATTGTGTTAGACTGGAAACGAAGATTCGTACCACTGAAGAATATTGACATTTCCACCGTACTCGTCAACACTGAATCTGGCCGTCTGGAACAAATCAGAGTAGATTGCCGCATTCGATTCTGATTCAACTTGTCTTCACGGAGCTCCCCTATTCCATGACCGTCTCATGTGTGCGAGAGTATGGCATAATCGGTAGAATTTCTCGGCCACTTGTTCGATCAGAGCACAATCGATTTGTGTGGTAACGAACCCTTGTTTGAAAAAGATCGTCAGGATTATCGTGCGCGATTCGAAGCGTCTCCCACTCACGACGAGTTTCCAATATTCTGTAAGATCATACGATTAGGCACGGACACGACACGGGGTCATTTCATACCTCAGGAAGCTCGGTATGATTGTTCAATTCATTCCCAGGCCTTTCCAGCGCCTCACATGCGGACCCTCTGAACGATGCATCGCTCCCGTCTCCTACCCCGACACCAGTGGAGGCACTGATGGATTTCTCGCTGTTCGGTGCACTCTTGCGTTCACCCCACCCGACGGAACGTGACAGAATGCAAAAGGATCATTACAGAGTATGTATTTGATTATGCCGACGACGTCACTGGACAGGTTGATACAGGTGTACGTGTGCTAGGCGTGCCTGCTCACCGCCTACTTCGTGACAGAGTAGTAAAACACCCGTTACCTGCGCTTGGAGTGAGTTGACCCTGCTATGCACCCTTGCAGCTAGTTTGTTTCAGGACTCAGACGCAATCACTCAAAGTGAGCTAATGCGAGTGATGAATGAGAATTCCAAAACTAGGGAAAATACATTGTATGGACCGATTACTTATATACTACTAGCCTTGTGGTAAACATGTGTAACTACGTCATGGGAATAGACTGTGATAGAACATGAGAGAACCTTTGTGATATGTACAGGAGTATTCTAGAATCATGAAGATGTGAAGCGAAGAAAGAAATTCTTACATTACCCCCTTTTCAAGGGTGAAACTCTGGAGAACTAAATAAACTAAGTAGGAGGAAATTCAAAAAAGGAATCGTCAAATTTGTTATAGTGCTTGCGGAATTCTAGAAAGTCGGGAGTATGCAACCATGGAGAGGGGATTGGTAGTGGGATGCCGATACAAGTCGGACAGAGACATGGCGAATCAACAGATCGAATATGAATGGCAAGGCAGGGAGCATCCGGGTTTAAGTGGTGAAAATCGCGAACGGCCTGTTGAGCGTTAGACAGGTCTTTTACCGGTAGCCATTCATTTTCTTCACGAGGGAAACCTTTCCAATGGACAAGGTAGTGGATGGTGTTTCCGATGTGTTTGGAATCGATGATGTATTCCACTTCAGCTTCTTCGACACCTGAAACGATTACAGGAGATGGAGGGGGAGTCTTTTGTTGGGATGGAAATTCTCCCATATGGTAGGGGTGAAGTAAGCATTCATGAAAAACGGGGTAAATATTTCGCCATGATTTGTCCAACTTGAAACGATAGGAAGCGAGACCTTCCTTTTTGATCACCTGGAATGGACCGTAGCGCTTGTCATCAAGTTTTTTGGATGGTCGTTCGGTGCGGATGTTGGTAGATTCGAGGAGGACAAGGTCGCCGGGTTTATAGTTCACAGGTGGTCTGACCTTTCGGTCATGGAACCACTTCATGTCGTAGACAGCCATTTTCAACACCGATTTGGCTAGTTGTTAAGTGGTTTTCATTTCGTCAATGAAGTCAATGGCTGCTGGATTTCTCTGTGGTGGTCTCTGTGCATATCCTGATTGAGGTTGTTGTCTGTAATTTAGAAGGAATAGGAAGTAAGTGGTGGCAGATGACGTTGTTTGGTTATGGGCAAATTTTGCAATAGAAAGCCAGTCAACCCAATCTGTTTGGCGATGGTTAATGTATAGGCGTAGGTATTGTTCTACCCAGGCATTGATACGCTCTGTTTGGCCATCAGTTTTGGGGTGATATGCAGTAGATGGGTTTCCTTCGATTTGCAGTTGTGTGTAAAGTTCCTTCATAAATGACGAGACGAACTGCGGTCCTCGGTCAGAGATGACTTTTTGGGGAATTCCGTGAAGCTTGAAAATTTCATCGCAGAAGATTTTTGCGACACCTTGGGAAGAGATCTCTGTGGTAGTGGGGAATAGTCATATCATCTTTGAAAAGCGATCTACTATAACCATAATGGCGTTTTTGCCCTTGGACTCTGGGAGTAGGCCAATGAGATCGACGGATATGATTTCCCATGGGGCATTGGGAACGGCGTTCGGATTTAGAGGTGTTCTCTTTCCCTGGGTGTCAGGTTTGACTCTCTGACATTTATCGCAACCCTTGATATATCGTTGAATATCTCGTTTAATCGTGGGCCAAAAGTAGCGAGTTTTGATCAGATCTTGGGTATGCCAGACTCCTGGGTGACCTGCTAGGAGATGGTTGTGGTTTTGTTTGATGACTTCTTCGCGAAGTTGGGGATTAGGCGGGATGTAGAGCAGGGTTTTCCAGTGAATGAGTTCGTCCTTTTCATACCAAGATGAGTCTTTGAGCTTCAAACCTTCCTTGACAAAGGCTTTTGTGCAGAATTGGTTTTTTGTCACCATTGACTCAATCGTTTCTGATTGTTTTTGCGACGATGCACAAGTGT
>JBBPMS010000320.1:0-23474 GCA_038090435.1 Phylloporus scabripes | reverse complement strand
CGTCGCGACCGAATTCCCCGCATGGGTCCCTCCGTGACTACGAATCAGACCGTTCTCACCGGTTGTCCGGTTGCTCATTATATTCCGAAATGACCGGGCGGCCACAGCATGGACCAGAGCCACGCCAGCCTGTGAAGACAAATCCGCTAACGTCGCGGTTCTCTTCGACCACGCTTGGCTCCTCTATGTATAAGAAGTCGGGCTTGACAAGACGAGAACCATTTTCTCCCATGCGGCAAACGGAGGCTGAGGCATACGCTGCCTCCAATCGCGCGTTACCCCAGGCTGGCGGATCATACAATGTAACGGCAACAAGTACGGGCGGATCACGCAACCCATTTCGTCCATGAAACAGTTGGCATTGATATTCTCAGGCATTTCTAAGGCATCTTCCCCACACGGACGCGTGACACTGAATAGAGTTTGACGCTTTCACCCATTTCGATACGACTTCCCCTTGCAACTGTTGCTGTATTCTATTGCTTCATTTGTGGCATCATATAATGTATACGGTAGTTAATGTAGCATGGACATTTGCAACCAGGACTGGTTACGTGGATTGAATTAGATGTGCCTTCTGAAAATGACCGCGTGAAGGAGGTGAGGTGGCGGTCGACTCAACTTGGACGGTGCAAGCGTACTATCTTGACCGTCCCACGTGGCGTCCACACAGGTCCCCTAGGACACGCCAATTAACAATAAATCTGGACATGCCTGCCCCACTCATAAAACGCTGGCCCGGCCGCCCTCCTGGAATGCCCAAGCGTCGCCTGTTTTAAGCACAATCCAACTCACAGTGTGCCCATATCCCCCTTCCATCTCTCCGGCGACGCGATGATTTTGTCTATTGGTTCTGTAGTGGGCAGGCCCGCCCAGTCTACGTCTTCCCAGGTATGGTATGACGACATCCCTGGGTCTATCTGCGGTCCCGAAGACGGCCCCTGGCCACGCTCCTTCACTCGCCTCGGGAGATCCGAGGCCTGGACATCCCTCGCCCAGACATCCGATCCACAAAGCATGTCCTACGGCGCCTGCGGACGCTGGTCTGCACACGCAGTCAACTTTCAGCCGTTCCACGGCACAGGGAGTCAAGATCGCTACACGATGCGACGGCTCAATATCGGCGGGCGGACGTGGGTATTCACGGCCGTATTTGATGGCGTGTGACGTGCCCGTTTCGTGCTCGAACGATGATCTGACGCGTACTTGTCGGCAGGCCACCTCGGTGATGCAACCGTGAAACACGCAGCGCACCACATGCCCATCATCGTGCAGGAATTCCTCGAGGCGATTACGGACAAGCACCGTGGGCGCGCCGTGCCACCGCCATTGATCGCGGATATGTTCAGCAGTGCAATCCAGGCGTTTGACAATGCCATTGCTAACGACGTCTTGGATTTGTTTCCGGACGGACTGCGATCGGTTAGGGAAATGCCAGACGACGAGATATACGCCGTCCTCAACGATCATGCGACGGGCGGGCACAACTTCAAAAAGGCACGCTTGTGCATGTACGGTACCACCGCGCTTGTCGCGCTTGTCGACCCTGACCATGAAAACCTGTGGCTGGCTAATCTGGGGGATTGCCAAGGAGGTATAGCACACAATGTCTCACAACGCTCGGGCTGATTCTGAGCCTTTCAGTCATGATCTCGGAGACAGAACATCGGTCGTGGAGTTTTGAAGTTTTGACCACCAGCCATAATGGCGCGAACAAGTGCGAGGTCCGACGCGTCGAGGCTGAACATCCCGGAGAGCCCGAATGTGTCGTCGACGGCCGTGTCCTTGGTGCCATCGCTCCTTTCCGATGTGAGACAGCCCCCCTCTTCTTTTCTGACATGCTTACGACCCTGATCGGACTTTTCTGTCTTCAGGTATCGGCGATACGCCGTTCAAGCAGCCGCCCGAGTTCACGAGGCGCATCCTTTACAACCTCTTCCCTGGCGATCACGATATGACCCCATGGGAAGAGTTTCTCGTCAGAGATCTCACGCCGCCTTACATATCAGCCATGCCAGAGGTCACGCATTATCGGCTCGATGCGTCGCAGAAGCGACTGCGGAAATACCTTGTGCTCTCATCCGATGGGTTTACAGATATTTGTGGGCAGGGTCAACGGAGCGTGATCGAGCGATGGTTAGAATGCTTGGAGGCGCGTTCAGAGTCGTGTGAGACGAACAACATGGCTTTAAAGCTGCTTTGGCAGGGGCTTGGAGGAGACGTGGAGAGCGTGTCCAAGGTGTTGACATTGGACTTGGACGCACCCTGGCTGGATGACATCTCTATCATCGTTCAGACTCTGTAGGATATCAGCGGACACTGTATATAGGACGCTACTAACCTAACAAAGTACTAGTCGGACTGTTGGTCGTGCTGAGTGCATGTAAGCAGCGTTTGGCGTGACACCAGTCACAAAGTCAGAGGTTGTTTTGGTTTGTTTATTTCTAAAGGTCTTGAAGTCAGGACTCCGACTTAGGAGCGCCCATCTCGATCTCTTCCAGGATATATGAGACAGAAATACGAATGGATGAAATTCAGGTCGCGATCACGGAAAATAACGCACAGTGCTCTCTGGAGCCCGACATCCCACCGAGCACGGCGGGCACAAAGAGAAAGGCGCAACATGCTCTCGAAGCAGACCAAACTGTGTACGGCGCATCTCGATTCGGTCATTTTGGGGAATATATGCGCCGAAAACGCGCCAAGTTGCAGATCCAGAACGCGAGCATGGACGCGGAAGTAGGCGGGGAGGAAAAGAGCGACCTTTTCAAAGGCATATCTGTATACGTACGTCCTCATATTCAGCTCCATGTACTCTGGGAAATGCGTACAGAACAGTGAATCTAGGTGAACGGTTGGACGAAACCGTCCGTACAGGATCTACGGAGACTGCTTCTTCGGCATGGAGGTGTCTTCCATCCATATCTCGACAAGAAATCGATCGTGTACGTGCATTGTCTTGTGTGTCAATGATGGTGGGGGCGACCCTGTCTCACAGGACCCACGTGATTACATGCTCGCTCACTGCAGCCAAGGTCAAAGAGTTCAAGCATTTGAAGGTGGTCAGGCCTGAGTGGCTGCTCGATAGCGTTGCTGCCGGAACGCTCCTTCCGTGGTCAGACTACTTGTTCCGTCCGGGCGACAGATCAGAGCCGTCTCAGGGCTCACGGCCCGGTCAGGCGACGCTACAAGTACAGCCTGCTCGTTCAGCATCGTCGACTTTTACCCCAAAGCCCGAAAAACCCAATTCGACCGGCGCCCCCGCTCGGGATGTGAGCTCGGCCGAGCAGGCCAGACCCGAGGCGGGACCCTCCGGCGCTCCACGTCCGCTTTATGTGACTGACCCAGGAACTGAGGAGGATGCTGTGCGCGTTCCCGAGTACGCCCCACGCATATCGAACGCGATGGCCGAGCGTGTGATGGAAAATCCACAGTGGCGAGCAGCCCACACGTCCATCGCACCTGACTTTATCGAAGGTTTCTACAAGCACTCGCGCCTACACCATTTGTCTATTTGGAAAGCAGAGCTCAAGGGTCTCGTGGCGGAGGCGCAGGAACGTGCGGAGAATGGAGCGTTTGATGGAATTCCGGATGATAGTGACGGTGTTGCCGTTTCAGGTGGACGAACGAGTTCCGGGGATGAGTTTAGCATGAGAGGCGCAGAGTTTGTGCTTCGGTCTCCGTCCCGAGCCAAAGGGAAGCAAAAGGCAGAGAACGTCGAGAGGGTCATCATGCACTGTGATTTCGATTGTTTCTTTGTCTCAGCTGGGCTCGTAAGCAGGCCGCAACTTCGGGGGAAACCTGTGGTTGTTTGTCATTCTCAGGGTGGTCAAGGTGGTACTTCTAGCACGAGTGAGATCGCTAGCGCGAGCTACGAAGCAAGGGCATTCGGTATCAAGAATGGGATGAGGCGAGTATTTTTGTTGTAGGGTACCCGCCGAGATGTTTTTTGACGTTGCCTTGTAGCCTGCGACAGGCTCGCCAGCTGTGTCCTGGAGTGGTCACTATACCTTATGAATTTGAGCAGTGCGTGGATTAAGACGGTCTAGGCGAAAAACGTTTTATTTATTCGAAATTTCTAGATACAAGTCCTTCTCGCTTCAGTTTTATACCATCTTAATGCGCCATGCCGACGATCTCGAAGCCGTATCCGTTGATGAAGCTCTCATAGACATCTCTTCCGCCGTCGCTCGTCTGAAGCTGGCCAACCCATTCTCTGTGGATGATTTCGCGGTTACGGTGGCACAAACTATCAGAACACAGGTAAAGGAAGCTACCGGATGTGAAGGTATACACATCGTAAGCTAGGAGAATTCTTTGCTCATACTTCTCAACAGTTAGTATTGGTATCGCCCAGAACATCCAGCTCGCTCGCCTTGCTACTCGTCGAGCCAAGCCTGCTGGATTATTCCACCTCAAGGGAGAAGACGTCCAAAGCATACTCAAACCCCTCGACATTGATGACCTGCACGGTTTCGGACATTCCACGCGCCAAAGAGCACAGGAAAAACTCGGAGTGACAAACCTAGGAGAACTGATGACCCGGAGCAAGGCCCAGCTCTGTGAGGCGCTGGGAAAGAGCACAGGGGAGACGCTCTTCAAAGCCATCCGCGGCATCGACGATCGAAAACTTGAATCGGACAAACCTCGCAAGTCGGTCTCGTGCGATATCAACGTGCGTCCGTTCTTCTCCTAACTTGCATGCCAGCGAAATTGAGGGTACCCCAGTATGGTATTAGATTTGAAAACAACGAGCAAGCAAAGGAATTCGTGTACCGCATGGCGGAGGAGGTAGCCAGGCGCCTGGATAGTATCTCTATGCGCGGTCGCTTGTTATCGCTCAAGATTATGAAACGAGACCCGAGTGCCCCCAAGGAGGCTCCAAAGGTACGTCAGACCCGTTTTCGTGAGTGCATGTTCAAAAGCCATCTTTAGTTCATGGGCCATGGACTTTGTGAGTCGTTTAACAAGCAAACAACGCTAGCCAATGCACAAGGCCAGGCGACGAGCGACAGTAAGGACATTGGAGACCACGCATGGCGACTACTCAAGACTTGGAATTTCGATCCTGTGGAACTTCGTGGGATAGGGATTCACATTCAAAAGCTGGAAAACAGTCGAAGCGGAGACATTTGGCAGGCAAAACTGCCGTTCCAAATCGTGGATAGGCCACTCTCAAAAAGTACGGCGTCACGACAGTCGGAAGTAGAAGATACACCCGAAGTTGTGGTTCAGCCACCGTCTTCACAGGGCGAAGTCATAGTTGTTGATGATGTACCGGTGGAACGGTATAGTGAGCAAGCTGCTCTGCCATCCTTTTCACAACTTGACATGGAGGTCATGGAAGCACTACCAGAAGATATCCGGAAAGAACTGGAGGAAGAATATCTACGTCGATCGCACTCACCCATGGTCGTCGAGCGTCCGCACACACCACACGCCTCACCTCCGCGCCCCAAATCAGCAGTCAAAGGCACGAATGTGAAACGGATCACACAGCAACTCGCGCCGAGATCAAGGAGCAGCCTCTCGCCAACGAAGAGCGTACTCTTCGCGAAGCGCAATGCCCCCTCGAGCGCATCCGCCGTACGAGTTTCCGACGCAGAGCTACATGCAGTGGGCATTGATCCAGATGTGTTCGCGGCGCTGCCCGCCGATATGCAGGGTGAACAACTGATGCTAGCTCGGCATACCAAAAACGGGGGGACAGTTTCGAGCGAGCGACTCGTGATCAAAGATACGACGCGGACCCGTGCCGCGCGTGAAAAGCCCTCCTACCCCCAGAAACCTCAGCCCAAAGCACACCGCCCTCAACCCCCTGCGCTGAAGCAGCAGGGCAAGCAAAAGGGGGAAAAGTTGTCGTTCACGGAGACGGAGGATGTGCAGCGCGTAATCGAGGCGTGGGTGGAACGCTTTGCAGACCACGTGCCAAATCAGAAGGATGTCGATTTCTTTTGCAAATTTCTCGTGCAGAATGTCGAGTTTTCGGATGTAGGTTTGGAGAAGACGATCGCTGTGATGAGGTGGTGGTTCATCCTGTTGCGTCGGAGGTGGGGAATGGACGAGAAGGGTCAGTCCGGGACACAGCAGGCGGAGGTGGGCAAAGCTTGGTGGAAAGCCTTTCATGAAGTAAAGGGAAGAGTGGATGCAGCCGCGCGGAAACGCTTTGGAGGAATGCTGGCATTGACGTGATATACATTCACAACTACTGTACTGACATTTCTTGTTCACAACGAGTGTACTAGTGACATGGGTGGATCTCTTGACCTTTACTTATCGCCTCTTGCAAGGAATAAGTCTACCCGGTGTCGAGTATGCTTTGCCCGTAGGACCGTCTCAAAAGTGATATTCTTCAATCCTGCTTTCTCGAACGCGGACCGAATGTCCTCCTCCGTGAATCCTCCTCTGTGTGCGACGATGTGATGAGCATCCTCAGAGAATATTTCATGGGCAGATTCTCTGTGAACAAGATCCACAACGAGGAGCGATCCTCCCGTTTTCAAATATGTCGAGACGAGGAACGCCGTCATCTTGTCAATGGAAGAAAAATGATGATACGCGGATGCACACTGCATGATGTGGTCCGTGAACCGTCCAAGGGCGCATCTCGAATGTGCCACTCACAACAACCACATCAAACGTGATGCCTTGCAGTTTGTCGTGTGGTGGGACGCAGACAGCCCTCATCTCTTCGGGCGGGATACCGTGATCGGAAACGATCTTGTTGTATTGATCAACCATTGCCTGGCTAATATCAGCACCGACGATCAACTTGGGGTCTTCTGCTGCCAACACGCGGGAGAGATGACCTGGAAGGGTGTGAGGAGGCACAATGCGCCTATGAGAACGGGACTCGACAAGCCTGTTCCACACGCAAAGTCCAACACGGTCGTGGCACCCTGCTTGAGCAACCCGGTGTTTATTATGGCTCGACCGATCTGCTCTGCGCGCTTTTGTGCATTGGGTCGATCATTGTACTGGTGCGCCGCTTCATCAAAGTGGCGTCTGTTTGCGGCTTCGTAGGTATCTTCGTCTGGCCCATGGTGGTCGTGGCGGGAGTGTGTGTGTGACATGCTTTCTCCATAACAAGCGCCGCAAAATATTTGTACGGCGCGTCGAACAAAGGTCCGAATATCTCCAACGGTACGACCTTTGTGAATGCTGGCTTGATGTTCGACCAATTACGGCAGCACTCGAGGTTGTGCAGCCTATCCATCGATCCAGAGGGAGTTGCCACCGACACCCGCGAGGAATTGATTCAGTCCGCCGGGTTCGGTGTCAATCGTCTAGTGATCTCCGAGACAAGACAACACGGCCGAGCAGTCGTGGCCGTTGGGCTCCAAAAACTCATTTTAGTCTAAAAACGAACAGTATTGGTTGTTGGAACGAGCGCTGCCGGTCGCGACCGAATTCCTTCGGCGCCTGTGTCAAACAAGGGGCGTCTGAGACATGCAACCGCCGGGACCCCTCGATGTCAAAGTTGCCATATCCGGAATGGATCGTACTTGACAGTCCAAAAGACTCGCAGGTGAATGTGGTCCAACATATTAATGTCTTATATGTTGCTTTCATTCACCGCTCTCCAGAATTCAGAGTCGGAAAAAGTTCCCGTAGATCTGACATATTTCCGGGCCCACCCACTCTTCTCTTCCCGGTCTTTCTCTCGGTGACATCCCCGGCTCGTGGACGGTGATACCGTGATCCGCACGGATCATTCATGGGCCATGGCCATTGCTTGACATGTGTGGGACCCTATGAAGTATGCGACCACTCCGAGGACCTTGCTTGCACTAGGCACGAGCACCACTGAGTGCTCTTTGGGTGCCAACAAAAGAATGTACCCCAGAGTTTCTAGATACCGGTTAATTACATGATCGAGGTTTGATTTTTCGTGCCATCCAAAAAAGAGTCCGTGCCCATCTATCGGTTTACACTTTTAGAGCTATTTATGCAAAAGCGCTTGCCCCACGTCGACCTTTGGATTCATAAACGAACTAGGCCATCCGTCTCCGACCAGATCTCATTACCATCCTCACCATCTCATCCCTCAATGATGCTGACACTCAACGATGCTCTCCACGGTTGGTCCCCTATCGGCGCCGACGACGAGGACGTGACCGTCCCCCTGCCCCCTGCTCCATTGGCAATGGTCTCTCACTCCATGGCACCCTCTTCCGACCGTCGAGCACAGCGTAACCGGAATCGCGATCCTAGCTGGATTCCGCGTCCCCGTAACGCCTTCATCATCTTCCGTTGCGAGTACTCTCGCGAGCACTCGCAGGGTGCTCAGGAACCCCAGAGCGACGAGGACTCGACAAACCCTACGGTGAAGACGCTATCCAAACGCGCCGCAGAAGCGTGGAAGCAGCTCCCGGCTGCAGAGAGGGAACGATACAAGATAGTGGCCGACAAGGAGAGAGAGGAGCATGCTCGCCTCTACCCACACTATCGCTTTCGCCCTGTGAAGCGACAGGCTTCGGGGCAGGGAAGGACATCTCGTGAGCGTTCACATGGTCCGAGGGTGCCCTCTGTGGAGCCTCCCCCTGCTCCATCAGCCCTCCTGCCCTCTGTATTAGCGCGCCCCCCGGAAAAGCCACAGTCGAGTCCTCATGTTGAGCACGCCGATGCTTCTGCCGCCATGCCACAGGTGGGGGGACTGTCGTCTCCCGACCCAACATTCCCCATTGATCCCCAGGCAGGGGTGAGTTGTTCATATTGACGCATGTCAGCCTAGACTCACTTGTTTCCCTAGCCTCGAGTGTCAGCGCCACTGTTCTTGGGTTACAACGACCATTATCCGTTATCAGGGACCACTTTTCCATCAGACCTATCACCGCTTTCTGCTCCTGCAGACTCATTGTTCGCTCCTCTCTGTAGGTCAGCAATGGACCTACCCCCCGATACGTTCGGCTGTGACGACACATACTCTGGAGTCAATTCGACTCAAGACGACGCAGAGAGAGCGCAGGCTCTCGAGGCTTATGCCATCGGTCTGTATAATTACGACCTGTTTCCCCCATTCTCGTTTCCGGAGTACTGTTGAGAATGCGCATGGCCGGTGGATCAAGTGGGGAAATTCACGATCATTCAACGATATCTCTTGCATTTATTCCTAGTACTAACCCTCACTTTGCTAGACACAGACATCCCTCCTGGTCTCTGGCCATCTCCTATTTACCTTCTTTCACACGCTATGCATGCGCACAACTTTCCTATCCCAAAATCTAATACTAGCATATTTGGACTATGTGGCGCTGATACGATTAATATATCTGAATAGTGTCGACAGGACAAGGTTGAGATGCATTGGACAGGTCGATCTGGCTGTGCGCTAGAGACGAGGGATTGGATTTTGCGCGTGATATGGCAAATGGGGTGCGCCGATCAGGCGTTGGTTGAATACCAGCCTTGGACGCTCCGTGACCACGAGTCACGTCGTGATCGAGCGGAAAGGCCCTGATTGGCCTTCTCAGAAAAATTCGTCAGACTCGAAATCCGTACCATTTCAATCGATTCGTCTGTCGCACGTCACAGGCCCAATAACAATGAAATTTGTCCAGGAACCTTGAGGGGTATGTACTGTATTACTACCCCGCACGGATACCATAGTACCATACTTCTAGTTACTCGGTTTCTGTCTGACGAAGTGACGAAAATTCTGGCTGGCTTAACACTGCTACAGCTGATGACGAATTAAATTTTCGTCAAACCTTGTCACGCGTCACTGTGGGCTGACGAATCGATTGAAATGGAAAACACCGCGATGATCTGTGGAATTTGGATCTCCTGCGATTCAGTTCTCCTGCCTATACTTGCTGACCTCCAATTGAGGGCCTGAATTTCTGTGAGACCTTGAAAAAATTCTTGCGGAAAGTAACCTGTATGATTTTTTATTATTATCTTTCCGCCGGTCCGAGTCCTCCCCGATCAGCATGACATATATTATAGAGTGCGAGTTCACACGATGGACCTGAAACAAATATTGTGACTACTTAGTGCCGACGGTAGAATGTCCCTTACCAAGATTCCATCCTTTCCTCATGTCCACTGAACAGACTCCATTACTGGGTGACCAGCCTCATGTCGACACAGTTCCAACCCATCATGCTCTACCACCAGAGGATATTTACGATCGCTTCAGCCATGCACAAAAACGAGTCATTCTCGCAATTGTGTCCCTCACTGGGCTCGTTCCAAGTATGTCTTGCATTTTCAATTTAACTTTTTTCGTCTTTATTCAACTGGACTGTCGATCAGTGGTCATCGGTGCTTCTTTTGTCCCGTCGATACCTCAAATCTCCAAAGACCTCGATGCAACGCCCGCGGCCGTGAGGTACGTCGTACAGTGGGTACCACCAAATCTATAGTAACCCTGGGCCCTTAGTCTGGCTGTGAGCCTGTCCGTGTTCGCGAGTTCGTTCAGCGTCATGTTCTGGTCCACGTACACCTCGTTTTGTAAGTCTCCGCTCGCTTGGACCTCGTCGAGCTCACCTCGAAATTGATTTTCCTGCTGAGACGGCCGGCGGGCGATTTACATGTGTGGAATGCCTTTTTCGATACTCGGCAGTTTCGCTGTCGCGATGTCCACCAATTTAAACAGTCTACTCTTTTGGCGGTTCGTGCAGACGTTTGGTTGTGCGGGCAGCTTTGCCCTCGGAGCTGCCACTATCGGGGATATTTACAAACTGGAGGAACGAGGCACCGCCATGGGCACTTTCTTTGGGGTGGGTCCCTCTCTCGTCATCCATCGATAACGGTTCTAGTACCCATGATCTAGGCAACCCTATTTGGACTGGCTATCGCACCGCCCCTCGGAGGTGACTCATTACCTTGCCTATTGTGTCCGAGAGATTTTGATCTCGGCATGACACTTCAGGTATCCTAGCCCAGTACTGGTCTTGGCGTGGTTTTCAGGCTTCACTGGGTGTGTGGAGCATAATGCAACTGTTGTTGCTCGCGTTTTTCTTTCCCGAAACTGCTCACCCGGGTACGCGTGGGATTGACAAAGCGCAGGGTCCAAGGAGGCTGTTCGTTTTTCTCAACCCATTCCGTTGTGTAGCTTTGCTCCGCAGCCCCAACATCATGGCGATAGTACGTATTTTCAGTGGACATGGACTGCTATAGGCTAATCAATAGTCCCTCTAAGACGTTGGCGAATACATTTGCACTTTTGACGGACTTTAGTGGGTGTCGTGTGGAGATATAATCCATCGCCGCTTATTCACATCACGGCGCCAACAGTGCTGTTGATACCAATTGCGTATACCATTGTACGTATGCAACGGCTTTACGTTTGTTGCCGCCCCGCTGACTCATCAACAGGGGGCTCGATACGGAATTCAAAGCGAAGGCGTGATTGGGCTTCTCTTCCTTCCTAGTGGCATTGGCAATTGGAGTACGCTTTACCACAGTTCAACCCAGTGCTCTCGTTTACTTACATGTCTAGTTGGAGCCCCAATTGCCGGGCGACTCTCTGATAGCGTCGTGCGTCGTGCAAAGGCGAAACGCAAAGGGGTATGGGTCCCTGAAGACCGCCTCCGTGCGGTATGGCTCGGGGGACTTGTCCTCATACCTATCTCTGTTACGAGCGCTGGTTTCATCACGACCTACGTCGACGGGATGGTTGGTCTAGTGGCTAGCCTTACTTGCTTCTTTTTCAACGGCGTCGGCGTAAGTGGCTTCGTGGACGTTTGTGCGTCGTGTATGAACACGCGTCTACTAGGTCGATCTCGTTCTCACGCCGATTGGAGCATATACCGTTGATGTTTTGCCTGAACGCAGTGCCGAGGTCATGGCCGCAGTTTCGTACGTCTTTGTCGATTTAATTACGCTCTCGGTGATGGGCAACCTTTTATCTATATCAGGGCGCTTCGGTCACTTTTACTCGCGCCTGCTTCCGCGCTGTGCATCCCCTCGATCGAAATCATCGGTGTCGCCGCGACCAATAGTATCGCGGGCTTGTTGGCACTGTTTGGATACGGGTACGTTCCTCGCGCTTCGTGTCGAGCTCGAGCGGGGCGTTGACAAGCACGATAGATTGATTTGGTTGACGATACGATATGGCAAGGAGATGCGTGCGTACGCCGATATTGGTTACCCCGATTTTGATGCGCGAGCTATTTCGGACGTTGCACGGGATTGATCGTCGCATTTGTGTCTTTTATGCGGCATAGGCGGTTAAAATTTGCCCGGGCTTTGCGGTGCCCTTTTTTTGTAGATCAAAATAGAACTGCATGAGTCAGTTTATATTTGTCGCTGCTGCTTATGCCATGCTTGCAGTGCGCGTCCTAAGATGGTCCCAAGGGAGTCAGCAGGCGAGCACAACACTTTGACATGTATCTCTAAGGTCATGGTGAATCCAATCCAAAGCGGGCCAAGTTCACTTGCTCATGCGCGCTTATGCCTCCACCGGTTTCACTTTCGGTCAAGGAAAGCCAGGCCTTGATGTGGAGACCCAGTGGTGCGTCGGTCACACCGCGACTCTCAATAGCGACCTCGCTGGATTTTCCAGTGTCGGACCACTTCTTTTCTCCGGCCTGTAATGCCACTACGCCGTATGCCTCCGTCTACAGAATCGGCTCCCAACGTCGTCCTCCCATAGTTCCCCTTTGACATCGTTGATTGATTTCGACAAACTAGTTCTCGTCTAATGCCACGACTAGATCCCAGACCTTGAAGACAATGGGCTCCAAAAGATCCTGCCCTCTTCGCCAAGTCGACGATCATATTCCAGCTTGCCCGATGCTGACATCGAGATAGGTGACTCGACCGGTGAATCTACGATTTCACTGCATGGCCAGCCATTATTGTGGATTTCGTGCGTGGATGACACCCCATTCCATTCCTTTTACTCCCACGCAACCGCGCCTCTTTATCGACGATCCACGAGACGTACTACTGCCACGTTCTCCATTACCAGAGGATTTCGATTTGTTGCCCTCGCCAGAGGAGATTTCGTACCCTGAAATGGCCAAGTTGTTTGGCATGCGGAAGAGGTCTGTTGCTGCTGATCCTGCCTCCCAGCATTTAGAGAGACTTCATTAACAGCGTGTCACGACTTGTGGTGCAATTGGTGTTCTGCAGGAACGAGACGTCTCGTCCGTTGGCGAAACGAAAGGCGATCAATATGTCGCGCGAATGCGTCCGATCTGCAACTGTCAGATAGCATCACTACGCATGAATAAGCCTGCGATTTATCCCAGCTTGTGCCATCTGCTGTGAGGTGAGTTCCGATCTACTTCTGGTCTCTGGCGTCATGGTGCCCCCACAACTTTCATATCCAAAAGTCTAATACCAGCACGCTCGGATGACGCGGCGCTCCATGCCCCGTCGCCTCTATCACTCCCGACGCGTCCGCTTTCGCATCCAGCACGGTCAGCTCATCTTGAACCGACTTTGGTGCGTTCACCTCCACCCTTCGTTCCATGAGCTTGGTGATGCCATCCGCGGGTTGCTTGGACGAGTTCTAATATCGTTGTCGCCGTCTGCTGCTAGCGACACGCTCGCTTTCTACGTCCGCATGTGTAGTCCACTCACCCTCGTGTTCATCGAGCGCGATTTTAGTGATTTCACTCCCCGCGCCATTGACAGTGTCAGGATCGGTGTCCACATTAAAAGTTACCTCGAACTTCGCCCCTTCATGTTCGTCATGTTTAGGACCGCGGCCACTCCTCTGGACATCTTTGTGAATCGCTGGAGTAGAGAACGAGGGCATTCGAGTCAAACACAGGACATGTGTTCTCGACAATGTTCGTACACGATAGTCATATTCTAGTGATGGCGAACAGAGTGACGAAAGCTTTCGTTCCTTCAGGGGATGTATTGTCTAGTAAAGAGTCCGAAAACGACATTCGCGCCACTAAATGGGTCAACTTCTGCAAGATTTTTCGCCTTGCTTATTGAAGCTGATAAATAGGTGAGAAACTTGGAAGAAAGGATCATTACTTTGCCGATTTCTTCAACGTTGAATCTCCAAGCGGCCTTCCAACTAGTCCCTTCAAACGCGTTCGAGAGAGCGCTATTAATGCGGGAAAACCTCCTGCTTATGTAATGGTTACAGTGCCTAGCATAGCGCTGCCAAGGTGGCCCTGTGCAAGCGAGTCAGCAGGCGAGTACAACACCTTGACAGATATCTCTAATGTCATGCTAAACCCGATCCAAAGCGTTACTAACATCACGGGCCAAGTACACTTGCGCACTCATACTTCGACTGACTCCATCCACACGGCCAAGGAACGCCTTGGTGTGGAGACAAAGTACGTCGATGTGACAATTCAGGTACGCTTCAGCTCGTATGACATCTTCTTGGTCGTGTTGAAGCGGCAAGGTAGTTTATCGGAGCTTCGCATCTGCCGAGGATGGAAGTCATTGGGACGACAGACCCGTTTTTCCATGCGAGCCTAGACAGCAAGGTGTCATACATGCATGTATCACCTCTTTCTCTTGACCGGGGGTTTGGGTCTCATTGTGCTGCTCTATCAGATCCTCTGTGCAGCGGAATACGTTGACGCCGGTGTGGAACGAAGTGTGGCAGGTCAAGAACGTGCCAACAACAGCCATGTTGTCCGTCGTCGTACGAGATAAGGACCACACGACGTTCATAGACAATTTCATTGGAAAGTTTGAGACGACGGTGTCCCCGGGAGCCAAGGAAGCAGAGATTCATGCACCCTTGCATGTGCATAACAGAGGCACGTTCTGGCTCAAGGTAACTGGGTACCGTCGATGGGCTTTTTTCAGAGGACTGATGTTCCCGTTTTTTCGAGATCACCGCTACACCATCACACGATGACCCAGCGTTGTTTCCGTACTCGTTTGATGGACCCGTTCACTACTCGCGCCACAGCTCACCTACAGTGGGCAAGCTGACGAAGCTCAAGGATACTCGGCTGTACTCGACGTGGAAGGTCTATATCAAGGGTGTCCCACAAACCTTTGGGGATCAAGTGCAACATTGGAACCGCGACTACCATGCTGCGCAGACCATCTTTCGGGGTCCCGCGTCTATCGCAGTTCGGTCTGCCATTCAAGCTGGTCATCGCTTACTGTACGCGAGATCTGTGTCAAACGCGTTCGGTGTGATAAAATCACCCGAGGATGTGTTCATACTTTTTCGTGGTGGTGTCCATCGTTCGTCGATGGATGGAACGGTTTTGTATGGGCACCGCATCAAGCCTGCCGTGTACACGTACGTCATCTCCACAGACGACGATTCACTACGTTTTTCCGAGACGGGTGCGGCGTTCTTTGTTGATTTTATGTCCAAACACGCGTTGCACAGCAACTGTGCGAAAACGGTGCGGTACAGCGGCGAATTTCATGTGCGACCGGCTGGCGGGTGGGCACGTTTTTCGGACGCGATGGAGGATGAGGAGGTGGAGTGGGAAATCGTGGTGGACAACAACTCTGGGACGTACTCGCCTGATCCTGGGCTGTTGCCCAAGGTGAAGGAGATCGTGGAGATGAATTTTCCGGGATTTAGAGTGGTTGCGCTGCGGCACGATGATCCGGCGCTCAAGGCCAGCACGGATGCGTGCAGGGCATACGCGGTGAACCAGCGGGGTGCGAGTCCGCATGAACTGGAGCCTCATGTGAGTGACGGTGAGGATACGCTCATGTGTGAGGCGTCGCGGAGGACAGCGGTGATATTACCTCTAGAGTAGTTAGTTCGAATGGGAATACAACGGGCAATCACCGACACGTTTTCTCAGCCACCGCTTAACACGAGGCCTCAGCGTCGTCCAAAACATCCTTGACTCGCTTCTTCTCTCAGTACTTGCCATGTCTGATGTCTGATCAGTGTTTGTCTGTCCATCCTTGTTCTCTTTTCGCAGAACCTCACCTTTTTTTCAGCTCTTGAATATCGGTGGAACAATCGTATACCATGGAAACTTTCTCTACAGATACCCTTTTATCCGCTTCGCAACACCCCCGGAGCGCCTCCTGGCCTCTCTTGCGCCCGTCTTTGACCCAGGGTCCGCCCTCTGGCTCGTGGCACGCCGCTCGTGATCCATCTGATCCTCCCTTTATCGCATCGTGTTCAGTGCCAGATTACGCCCATCATATCGCCTTTGCCCGCAACCACGCCCTTCGCAGTGGGCCCACTCAATTGCTGTACACTGATTCTGACCAAGTGTACCTCTCTCCGCCCTCCTCGTCTTCCGCGTCAGAATCCACCGTTCCCCTACCTGAAGAAGCCACCGAGTTTGCCCCGTTGTATTCTACCCATCTCGCAGGCGTCCTTGACTCGCCCCCGGTCATGCGTCGCGCGGACTTGGCTTCTCAGAAGCCACTTACCCCACCACCGACCATTCCCCACCCGACGCTTAATTTGCCCGACGCTGATACCGACCACGGCCAGGACGTCGAGCTGACAGAGGAGGAGTCCGAGAGCGATGAGTTTTTCACCAGTCCTTCAGAATCCTCTTCGTCACATACTGTTGCTTTTGACTTTCCTCTCTCCCCTCTCTCTCCAAGTTGGGATTCCCACTCTGCCCGTGCACTCTCAATAGCGACTTCGCCTGATTTTCCAGCGTCGGATCACTTCAATGGCCTCTTTTCTCCTTGTGATGCCACCACACCACATGCACTGGATTACTGCGACCCTTCACCTATCTCGCCTCACAAGCCTTCGTCACTGCTCGACGTCGAGGTCGACGCACCGCGCCCTCTGCTGGCCCCGATCAGCATACCATGGGCTTCGAGTCTGTCTACAGAATCGGATCCCGAGCCTCCATCGTCGTCCTCTAGTTCCTCCTTGACATCGTTGATCGATTATGACGAACTACCTCCGCCGAGCTCTCCCCTAATATCACGACTAGATCTCCCAGATCTTGAGGACGATGCGCTCCCCAAGATCGTGCCCTCTTCGCCAAGTCGACGATCATATTCCAGCTTGCCCGATGCTGACATCGAGATGGGTGACTCGACCGGTGACTCCGTGATTTCATTACCTGGTCAGCCGTTGTTGTCGCTTCCAGGCGTGGAGGCGGACGACGACCTAATACCGAATATTACACCCACAACGCATTCCATTCCTTTTACTCCCACGCAGCCGCTCCTCTTTATCGACGATCCACGAGATGTACCGTTACCGCGTTCTCCATCACCAGAAGATTTCGATTTGTTCCTCTCTCCAGAGGAAATTTCGGACCCTGAATTGGCCAAGTTGTTCGACCTGCGGAAGAGGTCCATTGCTGCTGAGCGTGCCGCCAGGCGTCTAGAAGCACTCACAGACGATGTTGACCTGTTCACACGGGCCGAGGCTCGGAAAATACGTAAGCGGGAACGAGAGCGAAGCAAAGAAGTTGGGGCCCTCATTCGGCTCAAGTTGGGCGATAGGGTAGAGATGTCTCCCCAGGAGCAGAGTCCTGAATGCGACCTACAAAACTGTGCGCGCCGTCGTGGCCTCATTGGCAGCGTGTCACAACTTGTGGCGCAGATGGTGTTTCGCAGGAACGAGACGTATCGTCCGTTGGCCAAACGAAAGGCGGCCAATATGTCACGCGAATACGTCCGATCTGCACTGTCCGATGGTACCACTGCGTATGAATGAGCGTTCGATTTATCATAGCTTGTGCTATCTGCTGTGAGGTGTGTGTTCTGATTACCCCCAAAAAATACCAGACTGAATGTCGATAACTGGTTCCCTCTACGCTATTTGTCTGGTTTATTAATTACTATTAGACTTCAAGGCTCGAACGTGATTGTACGCTCCTGTGTATTTGAACTATGCTTCTCCTCTCCCCTCCCTTTGTATGACTGTAGCTTCTAGTGCTCACCACTCTAGCGTTGGGTCATTTCGACGCGCCTTCTACTTGCACATTTTTTCATTTGCTTCATCGTCGACGATCAACATCATGAAATTTCTTTTTTCGTTCTCCTTTTGCTCTGATTTTATGCTCAAAGAAAAAAGGGAAGAAAAAAACGCATGTGGAAATGGAAGTTGAATCTCGGGATCCAGCCTTTTCTTTTCTCGTTTCATTCTCTCTTTTGCTTTGTACGAATCGTGAAGGAAACAAAAAGTGCTCTAATATCTATCTAGCAACATGTTGTCTTTCTCTGCGCCGTCACCATTGTTGAACGTTTTGAGAACAAGGCGGTGTGCCAGGCTGTGTAGAACATGCTGGTTCCGACCGTGATCACAGGCGACATATTCGTGGGCAGTCTGGCGCTGGTGGAGGAAGCCCGAAGACCGGGTCGCGTTGGAGCATCTGAGGCGGACACATGCTATTTATATAGTGAGCGCGCCGGATTCCATGGCCACGGGACGCTAGCAACCCAAATCTAGGCGGCTTCGTGATCACGAATGATGATCAAAGATTCACGTTGTGATTTGGGGTAGTGAATGTGTTACGGCCTGGTGGCAGGCGGTGATTTGATCATTTAAAAAGCGCTTTTTCAAATTCAACGGGCACAACTTTAGGCCAGATGGTGATGCTGTCCTCCCTCATGCTAGACACCGCAGTTCGAAAACGTGGACGAGATTCATCCAGTGGACGGACGGATGGAGGTGGGTTAGTGTCGTTGTCAGCGTATTGAAAGCCAGACCGTTCTATCATTTGGTCATTCTGATTTCTGATGGGTATTTGTAATTAAGGGTGACGACGCGCCAGAGGTTGGGGACCTTGCGCGTCGAGCGCCGTGCCTGGGCTGGTGGGCGCACGCAGGCACGCTCGTCGCTGAGGAAGCCCGCCGTTGCAACCCTACCACAGACCTGGCATAAAAAAGAGCCTACATCCCCCCCTCCAGCGGGTGCCTGGAAGGAGGGGTTGTATGAACGACCACGCATCCAATGGGTTCGGTTCGTTTCAATGCACGGATCGTGCAAAGGGGCGTGATGTAAGGTGGTTTTTTTGTCGTCTCTGGAGACCGGCAGACTCATCAGAATTGGGATGCGCCGTTGCGGAATGCGTGTGGGGAAGAGCACGGAAATCATGATCCTAGATGTGGTTATGGTCAAGGCTGCGTAGACGGATAACCTGGAAGCACGGGTTTTCTGTCGCATTACCTACCGTGAAAGGAGCTTTGAAAGGTATTGATTTCGCGCCATGGATATCTCGATGCCATCAGCTGAAGGATGGGCCTCTGCGAGTTCATCCGCAAAACCACAGGCGTACGCGACGAGACAGAACAAGCGTGCGAGAAAGTTGTCGTGATTTCCCGGTGAGGGCTAGTGTCACATGGCAAGCTAGGATAACGATGAGCCAGTCCATTTTTCGGACAGTTAGCTACACTTGCCTGGAGAATGGGCTACAATTTGCTATTCACAAAAGGGTGGTGGTGTCGGTCTGCTCGCAAACGTAACCGGTGATGCGTCCGTTCTGTGTTTTCGTATGTATGAAGCGCAGTGTTTGTTGGAACTGATCTCGAGTGGTGACCGGTGACCAGTGACGAAGCCTTGAGTCGAGTCCAACTTGAATTCGTGCTTGGTCATACGTCCACATGCCGCAGGCCAACACGTCACCATCTTGCCGTGCTTTCCTTCTGCTATACCAACTCCTTGATCTAGCAATTTACGCGATTTTCTGGCGATTGTAACACAAACCAACGCTAAGTATGTGGATGAACCATCGAACCTGCAAAATTGACTGTCGCATCTCAGACGATGACAAGAAATGGTGCCAAATCAAGCGCCATGTAGGCTGTTTTCATCCCCTTTCAAACAGGACCAAGCTTGGAGCGCATCCCAGACGACGTCCTCCATGAAATTCTTTCCCATTTTCCGATTCTTTGCATTCATCATGCGCTGTTTGGTGACCAGCGTTCATACAGAATTCCCCCCGATTCTCTCGTCCGCACGCCCATTCTCCGTGCATTATCACGGACATCTCGACTTTTGCGGTCGCGTTGCCTCGCGATGGTATGGAAGAATATCGACTTGTGGCGTATCAGCCCTCACGTGCGCGGCTTGGAAGCTCATATGGCGATTAGAAGATCGTCATGGGTTACATACGCACTCTAAAAAAGAGTGCCCGTACCTGTTACCCTTGATCCAGTTCGTACACGACCCGAACGCATAACAACTGATGCAATATTCTCGTTTAGGACCGTGTCCGTTCGTCTCACACTTTACATTTTCCCGGAATTTGTAGACTGTCTGGCTGCGTTGCCTAATCTCGTCACCATTCAAGGTGCAGATGTCCTCCTTTCGTGGTACATCGCCTTCATGGCTTTTTTTGGCAGTCACACATGCATATTCCCTGATGACGACCCTTATCAAGGACGAGTTCAAGGGCATACAGTTTCCCTCCGTACGGAAGGTAACTCTGCCTACGTGTGCACACGGTATTGTCAGGTGCTGTCCCAACCTTGAGGAAGCGACCTGCACGAAGGGAGATCCACGTCCGATTATCAGATCTCTCGCCAAAGGTATTAGCCCTGCATTCGGGCTCAAACGTGCGCTTTACGGTTGTCAGCTCGGATGAGAAGATGACTATTTCATTGACAGGATCGGTCATGCTACTTCCTGGCTTGGAATTTATTGGTGTTTCCCGACATCTGTCTGTAAGCCCTCTTTGATGTCTGCATATATAAAATGTGCCGAAATGCTCTAGGAGCCCTCCAATATAATACAACTTGCTCTCTTTTCGCACCTGAACACCATTGAGATCTGGTTTTCCTCAACTGGAGCCTTAAAACCCAGATTAGAGGATGCCAGCCAAATTTTGAAGGAAAACAAGTCGAACGCTCAGAAGAGAGTAGTCGTCTTAATATGGCAGCTAGACTATCCTAGCAAGCAGCTCTGTTTGGAAAGGGAATTTATTGGAGTCTGACCGCGGCGCGTTGTCATGTTAAAGACATGGCTTTGAGAGTGAGACAGGTCTGGATACCACCGTCTTGCCTGATTGCGTTCCCAGTTGAAGATCTTACTATTAGTGATCCCTCCGCATGTCGCAGAACACGTTCCCCTTATGCATTTCCTGTATCATTCTACCTCTAGGCTATACCAATTCCTTACACCAGTCATTGATGCGCTTTTTCGACCGTGGCCGAATGGTATGTACGTAGTACGCCCTTGCAAAACCGACTGTCATCTCTCGGATGGTGGCTAGTGACACTACCGATATAGATGAGGCGTTGGTCGCTCAAACAAGACCATCTCGACAACGTATTCCGCGAAATCCTTTCTCATTTATTTCTCCACTTTCCACATCGAACATGTGCTATTTCCCAGTTTCGATCTAGTTGTCGTATGCAAGTATACGAAATGCCACGCGTATACCAAGGTGCAAAGTCGACTGCTGCCAAAATCGTCACATTGTTAACAAAATGTCTAATCTCGCTGTCCTTCAGGGTATGTCATTTTTTTCTGTCGCATCATATCATCTACTAAGATCTTGACACTCTTTATATCCATCTGCCGTCTAACATCCGTTGGCGAGTAGATAATTCTCTCGACGTGCGCATGAAATCGTCAAGAATTGTCCCAACATCGAGGAAGCACTATGCACGATGAAAGAGGCAAAAGGCATTCAGACCACATTTCAAACTAAAGCGCATGCTCATCGCTACCAGCTTGTGATAGAGCGCGACTACTTTATTGACACGTTGACAAGCTACTAAACTCCCAACTTGGAGCATACCGGTGTTCTCTCGTCCTGGGGGTGAGCCCTTCTAGTTATCAGCAGATGTAACACATGACAGGCTTCGTAGCCCTGTAATATGAAGCGGCTTGTCATCTTTGGCCATCTCAACTAGTGCTAATTAAAATTGATCTTTCTTCGGATCTGTTCATGAATTCTGGAGTCAGAGAGATGCAAAGAAAGTCCTGAAGGCGAATGAGTCAAAGGCTGAGAAGAGTGTGATTGTGCCAAAATAGAGCAATTAGAATCCTGACGAGTCATATGTTGTAAAAGAAGTCATTCAAGCGTAATCAGTGAGGCATCTGTCAAGCGCAGATGCTAGAGTCATGCTTTGTACTTGCGATTGTGATCAATAACAACGACAACATGGGACATCGCCGGTGTAAAGCATGCCCCTAGAATGCCTAGACATTACCCTTTCATTGGGGCGGAAGGGAGCACTTATTTGCATGGAATGGCCATCAACTCTGACCAAGGGTTGGATTATTCGAACACTCAAAACAAGTCGGACCATTGAAACCAAACCAAAGTCCACATTCATTCGACCTTACTTATTCCCTGTAAACACGAAATACTACAAGAGCCCAAACAAACCAGTAGAAAATGAAGACAGTCCAAAGGCAACCTCGTGAGACACAGAAATCTTTCAACTATTTACAAAGTGATGGGGGAGCAACCGATAACGACAAGCCCGCCGTTCTGTGTGAACAACGATGAGCCGGCAAATAGATAGAAGCGAAAAAGGTAAACTCACAAAGGTGTTACCATTGCAGCAAACGGGCTCCTGAGTGCAAGAAGTGCTACTCGCGACGTTACCAGAGCAGGTAAGTCCAACGGAACCCGTAATTTGGCCGAGGTTGGCCCCGAAAAACTCGAGGAGAATAGAGGTAATCGGGTTGCTCGCCTATAGCATGGGCGTGATCAGTGTTCGGCGCGATATCGTGAGGAGCGAGAAAAGCTTACGGTGGAGATGCTGTTGCAGCACTGGAGCGTGCCGGTGTTGCATTCGCTGGTCCCGCCGTTACGGGCTTCGAGCTCGCTGGGTGCACCAGCAACGACTGCAACAAGGGCAGCGATAGGGAGTAGGGTAGCGAAGCGGTAGTACATTCTTAAGCAAGTAGGGCGGTTGGGGTGCGTTTGAGAGGAGTTGTGCTGGATGGTGAGCCACTATGGGACTCACCCTTTTATACAGCGAGGAGGACTTAGACACCCCCCTTCTGCATTCGTCCGCACACCCTATACTCTTGTCGTACACATATTGAAGTCGAAGAGGTCCAGTGTACCTATCTGTCACTCTGTCACAGCTAGGCAACAGGGTGTGAAATGTCCGCTACGTGCGAGTTCCATAGCACCGCCCATTGACCAGAGTTTGACCAACGGGGGACACTGAACAGGGCGGATGTGACCCGGGCCCCACTCCGCCCGCAGGGGCTCAGGGGTACACAACAGAATGGTCATCTAGAATGAAGGGCCAGTAGGACATCACACATGCATCAGTGCCTAGATGTAGAATACAACGCTAGCGAATCTCACAAGGTGCAGTGAAGGTGGCCGGTGATTGTATGTGACATGACAGATGCGCGCTATGGAAATGTAGGGTCGTTTACCTGGTCTTACTCGTGCAGTATTGCTACGTACGCTGTCTTATAAAGGGACGGTCTCGACCTTGAAGAGCCCTATTCTGCGTGCTTGGAAGTAATAGAGCGTCAGGAACTCCCAAAGAGGGCAGTGCAAAGCCAACAAGTACCTTAATTTTGTATTGTCATTGGTTGTGGACGATAGAAAATAGCCAGATGATCATGGTCAGCGTCTTCTTTTGCTAGAAAGAACTGCAGAGCGGGGGTTAGCAGCGAAATTGGCAGATATCACTCAGAACGATAATTCAGGTAA
>JBBPMS010000319.1:11338-23658 GCA_038090435.1 Phylloporus scabripes | reverse complement strand
TGCGGACTGCGCTCTCCCATCATGGCCTTTGGTTCCCCCCGTCTGTATTGATCTCAAAAGTGAGGCATCAAGCCACAAGTCCCAGGAACCCTCGTTATCCAACGAGGAGACTGCGGAACAATGGTTTCTCCCTCCCATAGGGAAACTTTCCCGTATGATTCGCCGTTGTCGTGGGAGCCACTGCAGACGAAAAGCAGACTATGACTCCATTCGTCATGGTGGTTGACGCGGAACGCTCGTAGTCTATGGCGGTCACTCGAACGACCCCTGTATATACCGCGGCGACACGCCCTTCCATTGTCACGTCACAAGGCGGCTCGACGGGCTGTTGTCAAAGACCCTTAAAGAGGCAACTGTTTCGTTTACTTGCGCTGCGCGTCACTCACCATATCACTAGATCATTTACACGTACCCAACCTAACCGATAGCCAACAGGTGGCCGAGGTGGACGCAATCAACGAGTAGCAAAATGCGTTGGCCACTGAGATGAACATGCAGGCATGAAGCCTTCCATGAGGCCGCTGGCATGCAGTTTAATGTTGCTTCAGATTGCGATGAGATTCGCAGGATGCAGCGAATAGTTGTCTGTGCCTGGACTACATTGAAGGCGTGTAGGGTTCCGCACGCTGCGATAATCGATGGGCTTGACCTCAAACATAAGTAGTTCTCCCACACGTTTTCCTGAAATTACGAAATCAAGCCATGGAAGCGAGCGCCCGTGAGGACGTTAGTAGGCTTTTCTGCAAACGAGGCTCTTTCATCTTCCCTTACTATTCTACCCGCCTCGACAATGAGCGCAACCGTTATCGACATTGAACTCAACGAATATGATGGCGAACAGTATAGAGAAGACCTGCAAATGGACACCTTTAACTCATCAAAAGTCCCAGCACCAATGTGAGTGTCGTCTCTTGAGTAATGCCACCCAACAGAGGCTTCACTGTCATTGGCGCAGATACCGACACGCTGCCCCTTCGGCGCCGTGGCCATGGATGGATTTTGATGTCGATCCCAGCGAGGTCCATGGTATTCCACCGGGTGGAATTGCTGAAGACTCCGAGTGGTGTTATTATCCCCAAAGTCTCTTTGGGAACTGGACTCACGACCAGGTCGAGAGATGCGGTATACTGAAGATTAGTCATGAAGAGACGTGCAGAGTTCACACCGTCGAGGTGTACAACAAGGATGGGTCTTTTGAAAGAAGGGAGGACGATCGTACTTTTACGGTCGATACCCAACGAGCGTACTGGGATCATCTTGGGAGCTCCGTGAGTAGTGGCCACACTTCATGTCTCCAAGCTAGCTGAGATGGTATCAACAGCCTTCCCCGGACATCCGAGTACGTGCCTTGTTCGTCGAGAACATGACAGTGCCTGTTCTCCAAATTTTGGGTACCAAGTGAGTTGGCAACATTCCATACATACTGCGTAGCAGGGTCTCACATTTCTCCAGGTTCAATGTCGAGCCCTTTTTCTTCGCGTCCTCTGCGAATTGGATCCCCTCGAGGTACCAGGAAGACCCCAGGGCTGATCAGGATCGTACGTAGACATCCCCTTTTTAGACATTCCCTCATATTCCCCTAGACATAACCGTTGTCCTCCCCTTCATTCGCACGATAAGGCATCCAAATCAAAGGCCAATTACGCGGACGAGACCAGTCAGAACCTCGAGCTTTCCGCTAGGTCAATGGGGTGCGCCGGAAGAAGAGTCACGTCCCTACAAGGGTACCTTCCTGCCAGCTTTTTCGACGGTCTCTTAACCCAGCCCCACAGATGAGCGGCAGATCATTGATACACAAGCACCACTTCTTCTACCCGGTAGGTTATCCCCGATACAAGTTCGGGCTTTCTAACTTTGATGTCGAAAGACGACAGGGTGCTTCTTCAAGATCTGTTGGCCATCCACATGTACCGCACCCCAACCACAAGCACAATCATTTCTTATCATCCGTGCTCGGAAATAGAAAGGACTTCTGCAAAGCGCCTTCAGTCTCTTGTGCAAAGAACAGGAGATAGTGTTTACTGGTCAAAAATCTTCGCAAAATCCAAAGACCCGACCTTCCTCTTCCTTGCGATTCTCTGGTATGCATTATATGCATGGGATGAAGCGTTTGAAAGGCTATATCACTATATTAACGCCTTAGTAAGTACTTTATCTCTTCGAGCCATCATCTCGTTGACGCCTGCGTAGGAGTCTGACGTCCTCAGGCGCAACGACATTAGACTTACACGAGAATTGCACAAGCTGCAAGCACATCTTCTTTATTATCAACAACTCCTTAGGGACTTCCGTGTGTCTGTCAAGTTTGTTAAGGACACCCCCAATCCAGCAATGAGCGTCCTCGTGAGCACTGACGAGGAACGCTCTGAGTCAGCAGAACTCTTGTGCAAAGAAGCAAACAATCTTATATCTGAAATCGACAGACTAACTGGGCAGAGGACGATGTTGTCTGAGCGACTCCAGAATGTTATTCACTTGGTTCGCATTTGATGGTCCCTTGTTAATCCTCTGCAGTTCTCACATCTTTTTTCCAGGCGTTTGCGAGTGTGAGTATCGAGGACAGCAAGGCTATGCAACAGTTGGCGGAAGCGACGATGATCGACTCCGCTGCGATGAAACAGGTACGCTCGATTCTCCACCCCGCCCTTATTATACTCAAGCATGTTAGATCGCGTACCTTACGATGATTTTCCTCCCAGCGAGTTTTCTAGCGGTAGGTCGTCAACATCGCCGACACCTACATGACTTATCCTTCATCAGAACGTGTTTAGTATGAACGTCCGCGAGATCAATCCTCCTACCACAGCACGCCTCTCCAATTATATTGAAGTCACTGTCGGTCTTACTCTCTTGACTTCGTGGATTGCGATAGCGCTCCAGAAAGAGAGTATTTTCCATCCAAGTAACTGTGGGGTGGTGAAACGAGCCTTCTGGCCCTTTCTCTATATATACGCATATATATCTACGGTGATCAGAAAAGTGTCCAGATCTTTGGAGCACCGCCTTTTCCCGCGAACTCCACAACATGTGAGTGTCTTTCACATTATTCGGTGTTCAAAAGGCTCAGATCAGATGCTGATTAGTAATGCTACACGTCATTGAATTCTTTGGCGGCACAAGGACAATTGAATCGATCCTTGTATACTTAGATGTAACCCACTGTAGTATGTCGAGTTTACTAGCTTTGGATATCGATCACGTTTGGAACATAGCCATGATGATACGTTGATAGTACATATGTTGACGATCCTCCAAATATCGAATCTCATTTTAGATACTACACAAATAGAGACAGATGTGTTCAATTTACTAACCACCTGATTCAGAAACATTTTATCTACCCTGCCTTGCCAGACAGGAGGCTGGCATCGAGAATAATCAATGAAGCTTGAAGTCTCAATGCGCAATCTACCCTTGTCTGAAGGTTCGTTATGACAATATGACTTCATCACCGATTTCCAGGGCTGTCCCGGCTTCACACGCCCATTCTATGAAGAACATTCTATTGATTGTGTGGACTTTTTCGGCCTCAGCTTTCTGATAGAACAGTCCTGGATGCTGTACCATGGTCGGCGTGCATCGGCAAACATCAATTACATGCCAAAAGAGCTATTTCGCCCGTCCTCAAGGTGGGGCACCACCGAATCAGGCGTGTGCCCAACGTTTCAGCATCTCAACTATGAGTACGACTACCCCCACCCAGGCTAGCTCCCTTGCGAGCGGGGGACGGTACCTCCGACAGTTTGAGGAGGACGACTGCCGCTTTCACAAAGTCCCTGTACCTATGTAAGTCGCCCTTGCTGGACTGGGGCATGTAGGCCGGATGCTCAGCACCGACTTCTGTTGTGCCTCTTTGAGCAGATACCGCCATGCCACACCATCGTCGCCATGGCCGTGGATGAAGCTCCACGCCGACTCGAGCGAAGTGCAGCCTGTCCCGCCCGGCCTAACGGGCAGAGAGGACTGGAAGCTCTATCCCCAGAGTCTGTTTGAGAACTGGACGCACGACCAGGTGGACAGGAGTCAGATGCTGACAAAGTGCAGCGACCGCGAGGTGTCCACTGTATACAAGCTGACTGTATTTGACGACGGGCGCTTTAGCGATCAAAGAGAAGCGCGCAGCGTTCGTAGAGCTGACAATGCGGACCTGGAGGCCTACTGGGATGAGTTGGGGATACCTGTAAGTGGCCTGCATACTGCATACACAGGAGACTGAAGGCGAACGATAACAGTCGCCTTTGAATGTCCGGGTCCGAGTACTATTTGTGGAGGACATGACGACGCCCGTCCTCAAAATTTTGGGTGCAAGGTGTGTAGCTGTTTGCGTGTATGGCGGCCGTCGTCTTACCCTAGCCAGATACAACATTGAGCCTTTCTTCTTTGCATCTTCTACGAATTGGATCCCCTCTAGATACCAAGAAGACCCAAGGGCACTGGAAGACCGTAGGTGGACGCAGTACCTTACTGTATCGTTTCACTCATCCTCCTAGATATCACTGTGGTCCTTCCTTTCGTGCGGTGCCTGAAGAACAGACGGCCCATCGTGAGGACTAAGCGACGAATGAGGCTTCCGACGTTTACTTCAGCAGCTGAGTCTCAGAATATAGAGGAACCACTACCTTACACGCGTGCGTTTTTACCGTTTCTTTCTTTGTCTTGAATGTCAATTGCCACTCGCAGAGGATAACATACAGATGATTGATACTCAAGTGCCTCTATCCCTCCCAGGTAAACACTTATTACTAGAGAGCGAAACAGTATTAATCTGGCCCAAGACAATAAAATTCTGGTTCAAGATCTGCTGTCGCTTCATATGGTCCGCAATACGACAACGAGCACTATTATTTCCTGTCACTCTAGCTTGAAATTACAAGGAACTTCTGCGAAACGTCTACACACTCTTGTACAAAGGATGGGCGACAGCGTCTACTGGTCAAAAATATTTAAGAGATCCAAGGACCCAACGTTTCTCTTTCTTGCGACTCTGTGGTACGCACTTTACGCATGGGACGAGGCGTTTGAGGTGCTGTTTCGCTACATTAATGCACTGGTAGGCAACATCCATTGAATGTACCGTGCTCATCTGGACATGTTCCACAGGAGACTGATGTCCTTCGCTTCCAAGATATTAAACTCACGCGAGAGCTACATAAACTGCAAGCCCATATTTTGTACTACCAACAGCTTCTCCGAGATTTCCACCAGTCAGTCGTATTCGTAAGAGATACGCCGAATCCAGCGATGAGCGCCCCGTCGGTTTCTACGGCGGAACGGGAAGGCTCTGCAAAACTCCTGCGTAGAGAGGCGAACAGTATCTTGTCTGAGATCGAGAGATTGACTCGGCAAAGGGAAATGATGTTTGAGAGGCTAGATAATGCGATCCACTTGGTTCGAATTCGAAACTGCCTCTCTTCCTCCGGTCAACCTTTGACCTGCTCTTGCTAGGCATTCTCGACTGTGAACATAGCGGAAAGCAAGGCTTCGAAGGAGCTAGCAGAAATAACAATGAGGGACTCCGCTTCTCTCAAGCAGGTATGTTGACTTCGCTTCTTTCTTTTTCCTTAGTTGATTTACTCCCTAAATTAGGTTTCATACCTCACAGTGATCTTTCTCCCAGCAGCATTACTAGCTGTAAGTCGATGAAGGTACACTTCTTTCAATGTAAAATTCACTTTTTTTTTCACCACAGAACGTATTTAGCATGAACGTCAAAGAGATTAACCCGCCTACCACTGCCACCCTCTCCCAGTATATTGTGGCTGCCACTGCTCTCACCTTGTTCACCTGCTGGTTGGTGGTCGCTCTCCAAAAGGACAGCCTCTTCTTTCCACCGCGCAGCAGTGCCTTGCGCCGAACCTTGTGGCCCTTGTTCTATATGAGTGGTGTTGTATCCACCGAAATTAAAGTCTGGCTCAAGCCTACCAATCATCGTTGTTCTCTAGACACTCAACCTTCTCACCAAACTTCTGAAAAGAGTTTGAAACCTCCAACGGTGGAATTGCATGCATGATTATGCTTTGAGTTGGACAGCTCCCCTCTTAGGATTTGATAGTGTATTACGAGTCTATTATGCAGCAGAAAGCTTTTCATCACTATGTGAACTGCGAACTGTCGCGGATTAATTCGGCCCGACGGCTTGTCCGACGGTGATTAAATCTCAAATGCAGACGATGTATGTAGTACCGCAATATTTGGCATACAATAAAGACTTTGCATGAGCCGTCGCGCAAGGTTCAGTGCACCGGAAGATGTTGACCTTGTTTCTTGTCGTCCTCTTCCTCGTCTTTCTATATGGCTACCTCAACGACAGGAAGCTGGGACAGCTTCCGCCCGAGGCGTTACTTTTCTCGCCGGCGCGTTTCACTCCTCAGACTGTGCTTGCGGCCGCAGAGACCTTGGCGAAAAATCCGGTTGTAATGAAGAACTTTCTTCCTCCCAAGACTGGTCGACGCTACATCATTGTTGGTGGTGTAAGTTCCCCTGCGCTATCTTCCGGATATCGGATTGGATTATGCTGTATTAGGCAGGTTTTCTCGGCGGATGGATCGTCCTCCAGTTGTTGGAGCGTGGAGAGGATCCCAAAAAGATCCGAGTTCTGGACTTGCGCCCTCCCACTCGCCGGGACCTGCGCACTGGAGCTGCCCAGCAGGTCGCCTTTTTGCAGGCCAATATTTCCGATGCAGCTGCTCTTTCTGAAGCCTTCAAGGCACCCTGGCCAGACGCAACAGGTGCTCAAGAGATCACAGTGTTTCACACTGCTGCAAACATACGCTTTTACGAGCGTCACGTTCAATTACTCTCTCGATCCACCGAAGTGAACTACAACGGCACGCTCAACGTGATCAATTCGTCCAAGGAAATCGGTGCAAATACCCTCATCTATACCTCGTCTGCGTCCATTTCCGTGCGCCGCTCTCGTTTCTGGTTGTGGCCCTGGGAAAGTCGGCCGCCGTTTTTCGTCCAAGTATACAATGACGATGACAGTCATTTGCCGAAACAACACGACCATTTCTTCTCCAACTATGCAGTGTCCAAGCTTCCGGCCGAGATGGCCGTTCGTGCTGCTGATAAATCTCCCACCACCAAGCCGCACACGCTGAGGACTGGTTGTATCCGTCCTGGAAACGGCATTTTCGGACCTGGAGGGGACTTGATGTGCGGGGCTTATCTCGCGCGGAAGCAGAACCCAACATGGATACCCAACATTTTGCAGTCGTTTACCTACGTGGAGAATGGCGCTCTAGCGCATCTATGCTACGAGCAGCGACTCATAGAACTGGAACGAGGATCTACCAACCCAGATATCGGCGGTCAAGCCTTTACAATCGCGGACACAGGCCCACCCATCACGTTTGGCGACATTTACACTACACTTACCACACTGGACAAAGAGACCGTATTCCAGCTTTTTTCACCCACGTTCATGCTATTAGTGTCACATATCATTGAACTTTTATACCTCCCCAAATTATTGCTGCCGAACTCGAATTCGCAGGTCTTGCGTGCTGTTGCTAGAATGGTGCCCACGCTCCCCGCGGACGTTGTTAACCTACAGCCTCCCATTTTCGCACTCACTACGATCCACCTCATCTTTGATGACTCTAGAGCCCGCCTTCCTCCAGCCAAAGGAGGTCTTGGTTACCATGGACCGTACACGACTCTCAAGGGAATGTGTAAAACTGTTGATGAGCACGTCAAGTCCGATAAGAATGGAGAGGAACGGTCCATGGCACAGGGTGGGGTGAGCTTTGGCTTCAGGTGGAATAGATCAAAGAGGACCCACGTTGCAAAAGGACTCGGTGAGCGATTGGGCGTAAATGGGGTGACCGCATTAAATTAGTATTTTCTGTAAATGTTATTGTCTTCCGTTTCAGAAACTGATGCCCCTTCGTTCAAGCTGGATCCTCTCGCCCGGTGTGTTTGCGACCACGTCTCCTCGGAAGCCATGGGGTGACATATACCAACAGCGAAGCATTCGCAGTCCGACGTAATGCTTTGGTGACGTCCATATGTCGTAGCCGCAGCAAAAGCTGCTGTTTGTTGTTTCTAGCAAACAATCCTGTATCAACCAGCGGTTCACCATGCCAACCACATCAACTCATGTTGGCGCATTGAACTCAAATGGTATCTGTGGCTGACAGTGTTACCAATTCACAGGTATATGCCTGTCCATTTGATGCAAGGAATGGGTTCGGGGAATGCGGGCACCCGTTCATTTGCTGGTTGCCGGTCGGCTAGGGTGATGACAGCTCATCATCGTACCTGAAAGGATGAACGTGCACTACGAACCTCAGTGGGTCTTAGCCGACAGTCCTAGTGTTGCCGACTGCCATGAGCAATCATGACAGCCGGCTACTACTAACCGTCTCACTGCACCACAGTTTGGTGTATCTGCACGCGACTTTTCGCAGTTCGTTGCGAGACCGAGCTATCCGTCAGATCTAAGAAACCAGGGGGGAAATGTCATGAAGGTAGTAACTGGGGTGTCTAAACCCCACAGAAGGTCGAGATCCGAACGCTTCCCCCCCCATGATCGGGCTGGCTAGAAACCGTCTTTCAGCGCTCCGCAGCGAAACCTACAGCAAGGACGCTCGCCGGTTCCGCGGACGGATATCCTTTTATTTTATTTTATTCCTCATTGATGCCTACTAGTACGGCGGAGAACGGTGTTATGATAAATGCACACTCTGGGCAGCCGGGCTTGGCTCCCGTGTTCCAGACCGAAAAGAATATGCACTGGCCATAATTTAGTGCCGAGGGGCCGAGCCGACTGTCTATTGACAGACTCCTGAGCAGGACATAACAAGCCCCCGTGGAAATCTCAAGTAAAACATGACGATGCGATTGGGATTCCAATTTGACACCCGCAGTCCGCTAGTGTACGTGGTCATCCCTTCTCGGACTCTCGGCCGATTATACTCAGGCTGTACGCATCTTGGTGAGACAGGCCCATCACGAAAGTAGGGTCCAAGCATTCTACCATAATCGCCGAATTGTTCCAGAAGAATTGTACCCCCAATCAGCCTGCTTAGGTGTAGGAGAGGTCCCGATCAAGTCGGGAGCCATCATACTAACAGTAGTTGCTGTGGGCCTCAGGGGGATTACATCGTAGCCACAATCAAAGCCATCTAGTTGGAGCCTAACCTGATCCGGGGGAGTAGGCACCTTCGTTTCCAACCAGAGTCTTGACAATGATATAGTACAGAAATCTAGTGCCGGATCAAAAGACGTATTCACGGATTATTTATTGCTAAGCTGTCATTGATCCTCCCAGGTTAAAAATACGTATAACGGTGATCTATTATTGAATATGCAGCATCCTCATAAAGCTTTACAGTCTTACAAGATTTTACCATCCATAGGGTTAGAAAAAGGATGACAAGAGGGAGATTCGAACTCCCGCCTCCATACGGAGATGAGAAACCTGCCTACGCAGGCAAGCTTATATAAGCTTGAGTCACACGCCTTGGACCGCTCGGCCATCTTGCCATACACACAATGTAGGGATGTTGTATACAAGGATCATGACACAGACTAATCCCTTAACTTTCCATTGGTTTCACAAATGCATCCCTGTTTAGCCTCGAGCGCCTAACTAGGACTAGAGAACATTGTACTGAAGTGACAGAGAGTGCTACCTCAATTCAGGAATTCATGACAAGCACATCGCTCCCGTAGTCCGACTAACAACACTGGTGTGATAAGCCTGTTCAAGGGCAGCGGTGGCAGCTACCGCCATGGCGTCGCCCCTGCACGTCCCATGGGGTAAGGGCCGCATGCTGCGGCCCGGAACTCCGACAAGGGCGGTCTGTTTCACCCGTTCGCCGTTCGTGACGGAAAATGTATCCAAAGAAGCCTGACCGATCGGCTAACGAGAACCAACAGTTCCAGAGTGGCATTTCACCATGTGAGCAATACGCGCTACATGTCAAACATTTGGATGACTTCAAACTGGTGTTTCACGGCACCGTACAGACACTCTGCTCGAGAAGGCAGTTCAATCTCCCAAAAAGTCCAGGTAGGGTGTCTGGGAATGATCATCACTATTGCGGGTTTGATAAAGATCCCGAAATGACGAACCCGTACGTCATGACAAGTCAATGATTAGTATACTTGCTTTGCTTGATCCGTTCAAGAATGCATCTATAGCCCACGGCTGTTCGCGTATACTGCGGTTCTCCGAGCACTTTACGTCTACGTCTAGGCTAGGGTACGTAAGTTTCTGCAACACAATAAGTTGAGTCACATGGGCGCCGCGCTACATAGTAGAACGATTGCCAGCGGAAGAATTACTCACCATATGCACGGCCGATGCAAGACTAACGATATCTCAAGTGAGGGGCAAAGAGGCGCAACGTCTTGTGGATACAGGGAGTGCTCGCCAAAGGACAGTAGTCTAAAACATACGTATCACCGGTCGGCAGCATGCATATCCGGAATCTACGCTCCGACACTATGGCCCCAAGCAACTCGCCGACAAGTGAGCACGAGGAAGGTGTTAGGTGTGATAACTGGAAGCTTCCGAGGTGCGAGATGGCCTCACCTCTGGAATCCGAATCGCGGCAAAAACCTGGCTACAAACTTATGTCCACGACCGTCTTAGGTAAAGTTCAGGAAGACCATAGCAGGAAGCGCAAGCAGGTGACAAAAGACGAACATCAGCGGGGAAAAGCCGGTTGAATGCCCAGAATAAACGGATGAAGCCTTCGGAATAGATGGTTGGCTTATGAGGAAGCTGATTATGAGCGAACGAGAGAGGTACAAGCAAGTGCGTCGAGGTAGCACGTAGATGTGAATGAAGTTCATGAGCAACATTATAATCATCACATACATGACAGGCGTAACATGCCGTGAAACCTGACCTTCCGGCGAAACCAGTGTGCTACAGCTAGTGAATTGTTACCAGAAGCTCTTGAAGAGAAACGAATGATCACCGACTCCCAAAGACGAATCTAAACGGTCGACTCTACAGTTGACGTTAGCAATCCATTACCGCTGTTCATGCTCTTGTCCTGCCGGCCATCCGAGTTTACGGATGAGCATGTCATTTGACCAATCCAACTGAGTCCCCAGGCGCCGGCTCTTGCCATTACCCAGAGTATCATCCGCACACCGGGGATGAGTCGTACTACGTCACCAAAGTCCCAAACGTCTCGGTGATACGTGATCTGCCCTTGCTCGTTAAAGATAAGTCGTGTCATGACTGGAAGTTGGAAATGGAGCGGCGATGGCACTGAGATGGGCGTCCCAGGTATCGAAAGAGACGGAGCAGCCGGAATGGGAAGTGACAGCTGAGATCCAGTAGGAGAAGACGGTGGGCGGCGCAAACTCAATGTTTTCGGCATTCTGTACGTGGAATGAAGGTCGGGAAAGAAGAGAACGTTGAGCGTATATTCGACAAAACTCTTCTTGTGACCATCTGAGTCGGTATGTGATGTGATTATGACGGCGAAGACCAAGAAGAACGCCATGAACACACCAAAACTCTCCGTTTCACTGACGTCGTCAACTTCCGCCCAGATCCGGATTGCCCTGAACCAGGGATCGTCGTTGAATTTACTTGGTGGACACACTCTCAAAAGCACTCCGAGGCTTGAGAATGGCCGGGGCACATTGACGGTACAACAACGACGTGTGAGTGCGTGAATGTCGGAAATGAGTGCCCGGGACGTTGCAGTGATGAAGGGGTTCTCGTATCTAAGAGGTCGTGCATTATTGCTTGACGGGAAGGTGGACGACATGTCGTACACTTACACTAGCGCTATATCGTCAGGTCATGTTGATGCTAGATCGGAGAGCACGAACCTGCATGAGAATCATAAAAGAATTCGGAAGTATCAAGGAAGCTAGGAGAGGTAGCGTCGAGGCCACATACTTCAACTGTGGTTGAGTTCCTTTGGACAATCAACAGCTCTTCTATCGAAGATGAGTTATCCATCGTCACAGTTGAGTGGGGTAAGCTAGGGGCTTTGGACATGTCGACGTTTGAAGCGGACCGTCCAACGAGCCAATGAAATCTCAAGACGGGTAAGGTAAATGTCGGCGACGATCTGAGGAGATCGAATTGTCACAACTGTGACGCGTGACAAGCAATGTAGACTTGGCGACGACCTGCAGAACTTGAGCGAGACACAACTTCTTAGTCCTATTAAATTTTGCTCGTGTTCCTTAATACGTCACATGCAATTCAACAAGACGTTTCTTCCTTGCACTCACTCTCCGAGTACTGCAGTCAGTCTCGCAGAGAATCAGCTGCTGTATAAAATAGATTACTGCTATACTACTACTATCACACATATATTCATTCACCTATCAAATGA
>JBBPMS010000319.1:0-11241 GCA_038090435.1 Phylloporus scabripes | reverse complement strand
CCAAGACGTTTCTTCCTTGCACTCACTCTCCGAGTACTGCAGTCAGTCTCGCAGAGAATCAGCTGCTGTATAAAATAGATTACTGCTATACTACTACTATCACACATATATTCATTCACCTATCAAATGAGCTTTAGACAACGAACCATATTCAACCGCCACGGACTGCTCTACTTGTACCCGAACGTCCAGCTCCACATCGCGGGGTGAACTTGGCGAGTACTCTAGATCAAGAGGAGTTTTTTGCAATTCACATTGTGAACGTAATTCTGCGACGATCGGACGCCCATGATGGAGCGGTCCTGCGAGAATAATGTTTTCGAATCTTGCTAGCTCGGGTTCTTGAGAAAGTTCTGGGGGAAATAATGGGCCTCATAATGTTTGGAAGCGTCGCAAGAATGCTCACCTCTCAGATGAATCAAGATCCGCTGACTCATTATCCAAGTGACCACATAACCCAATGACGCACTGTACATAATATGAATATTGTCACCTTAACCGCACCGCCCGTGGGGTTATATTGCAACTTACCCTGCAGACTAAGTTCCGCGGTGGTAAGAAATAGGCAGTTTGATCGGAAATGATGACACACTCACCTGCACGGCGTCGTCGTTTGCTCGGTATAGAAGCAAATTGAAAACATTGCTGCCTTTTGGGGATGTTCAGCGTGATAAGTCAGCCAGGCGAGAATATTTTACCTGTCAAAACCAGAAAATATCCAAGTCCGTCGTAGATCATACTGTCCGGCATATTAATGCTATTTCGCATGTCGGCCGATGACACTCACGCCCTAATCAACCGACCGATCCTAACCAAAACAGAGCGCATGAGTGTCCAAGTGACAGGAAAAGAGCGGGATCACGACTGACCTCGTATTCGAAGAGTTAGCTCGCACAAGGTAGAGTGTGGAAAGGACCAAAGTCATGGTATCCCAGATCATTGAAACGACATAGTACAACCATGCAGTCGGAATAGGGCCGTCATTCCCAGGAGTACAGCTGATGGGCAATCAATCGATGGGTATTTTATCGCCACCTAATCTGTGCGCTCACCTTCCCTGTGGTTACGGAGGACACATGATCAATCGTCCCTTGATGATATAGCAACCAAAGAAACTTACATTGCTCGAAACCGCTGACGATTTAGTCAGCCATCCGGATGTGGCGCCAGTAACGGAAACACTTACGGATTCGATTATACATATTGGTAAACCATTCAAGCTGTGTGAGCAAGTTAAGCGATCAAAGCCGACAGGCTGTGGAAAATGTTTACCGCTGTCGTGATGATAAACATTACAACGAGAACGATCCCAATATTTCGTTGTCTTCGAGCAATGTTGAATGTTCTGTTGGAAGGTTGTCGAGCGAAGTAAAAGCAGAGTGAAGCGTGCTTACCTGACCCCAAGGATGACTTGTGATATCATAGTTTGGAAAACTAAGAGCAGTATGAGATAGAATGCCTTGTGAAACCAGATTGGACGAACCTTTAAAGAACGGTGCTAAAAGATAGTAGGTGTTACATGACTCGGCAGTGAAGGATGTGGCGAGAACACCATAATTGCTGACAACCATGACTACGACACTGACATAACTGCTGTCCAGTCAGACCAGGAAGGGAACAAGGGAAAAGGGAGCTGACCGAATGAGAAAGAAAAGAACGCATCCCAGGCTGAAAAAAATCAAGTTGACGGTCAAGTGATCTTCAGGATCAGTCGAGGAGGTAACTACCTTGGGCGGAGAATACTAGCTTGGCTTCGGTAAAAGCGCAACTCAGCAGGTATTGTGATCAGGTAGCTGGGCGGGAATGAGCAACATAGAACCACATGGAAGGCTTGAGACTCACTCATAACCTGCGATCGAGATTGAGATGATTCGCAGGTATTTTTCGACCTCTGTGTCTACACTCATTGGAGTGCGCCAATAGAGAAAATAAAAAAATGGGGATCCGAAAAGGGTTCAGAGCGCGAGGTAATTTATATGGACGTCGTCCCCAATGGCGCAACCCGAACCTGAGGCTGGTGGGTGCCGTGGGCTGCCGTTATGAGAGAGTAATTGATGAAAGCGGTGTGGCTGCACAAGTGACAGACCTTGAATGGGCAGAGAACCCAATTTGAATGCCATTCTGTTATATGAAACGTAAACCGTGGAATCATAGCTTCGAGGTCCTAGGCGCTCTCAGATCCTTTCTGACAACCTGACCTTTCTGGCTCGTGTTGAAATCTGTCATTGATCTGAGTTTCGCTTCATTTAGATCGCGCCGGGAGTTCGGGTCCCGCACGGCCGCCCTGTGGCCGACTGTCGCACATCACGCCGAGCGTTTTCGTTGGCTGTTTCCTATTTCTACATTATGCATCTTCTATGTCCTCCTAAACACCACTCCGTCCGGCAGCTCTTATTGTCGTGCAATTCTCAAGAACTGGCAAGCATTTCTCTGCTTCGGGCAAATTTGGCCTGGGCAAGAACCCAGCGCCCACCAGCCAAGCGAAGTACAGGCCCATCAGTTCAGCAGACACGATGCGTGCCGTACTGGCATCATGGCTCTGCTTCAGTAATGTTATAGTGTTTGCATTGTTCAATTCCGGGGCCTTCGTGCTCGTCGGCAGGTCATCCAGGACGAAATGCAACAGGGGGAACAGCGCGTTGTCTTGCACCTCCATGACGTGCCTTTCTAGTTCCCTTCTCCAGGTCAGGTATTCGCACTGGCGCGTGGCAAATCCATATTCCGCGAGGGACGACAGTAAGTCGTTGAACGTAGGCAGTGGGTCAGCTACGACATGGAGGACTGTCTGTGTCGCGCTCGGCAGCGGAGCAACCGCAGCAAGTGCTGTGCATCGCGCTACGTGGTCAACCGGTACCATATTCACCGCGTTGTTGATGTCAGGGACGAGACCAAGTTGTACACACCCCTTGACCAAGCGCCAGATGAAATCATCCGTATTCGTGACTGTCAGTACCCTTTCAGCTACAAAATCAACTTCTAGGGAATTTGACTTACCTGCCGTCCTTGAATCTCCGACAACGTACCCGGGTCGTACAATATGTCCTCTCAGACCTCGCTTCCCTGCCTCGCGCAATAGTTTTTCACAGACCCATTTACTTTGTCCATAGCCGGTTTTGAGTCCTGTCTTTGCACCCTCAAGGTCATCGTCTTCGGGTATACCTCTGCACTCCCCGCCCTGCGCCAGCGTATCAGACAACCGAACATAATGCTCAGTGTCGATAACCGATGTCGAGGAGACGAAAACGAAAAGCTTTTGCCTTGTCGCTGACGCGAGTTCAACCGCTGTCAGGGTCCCAATCACATTCGGAGAGCGGAGCTTCTCGTAAGGATAGACCCAATGCACCTGCATATACGCTTTTTAAGATATCGGGGACCCAACAAATAACCAGAGAGACAAACCAGGGCGCCATTATGCAACACCACGTCGGCTTCACCTGTAATCCGATCCCACGTGTCTCCGTTCAAGCCGAAGCGTTCTTGACCAAAGTCCCCGATGACGACCTCAAGCCTTCCGGAAGTGACCCATTCCTCATCCCAGACACCACGGTCTGTCGATCCCGCTCTCAATCGTCCAAGGCCAATTTCGACTGAGGTGGATCGCACGAGACAAATGACCTTCTGCACCCTCCGTTGGCGCTGGAGGAGATCGCGAAGGATAAACGCGCCAAGATACCCAGTAGCTCCAGTGAGGAACACTGTCAGCGCGCGCGTTTCGAAGTCGGAAGGCAGTGGCGGGTAGGAATCGCGCAAGCGCGGAAGCAAATGCTCAACATCCTGGCCGTACTCGGCCACAACGAGCGCGGTCTTCTTCTGTATGCCATTCACGGTGTGCACTGGTGTGGAATCCACGTCTCGAGAGGCAATACCATAGTCGGGATCACGCAAGGCATCGACGGCAGCAGCCAAACCATTGATGGTTGGTTCGGCAAAGATGAGGCCCAACGGTGCATCGACAATGAATGCCTTCCGTATCTCGAAAATGAGGCGCGTCGCCAGAATTGAGTGACCTCCAAGATCGAAGAAGCTCTCATCTAACGGTATTGTCTCTGGCGGGTTGGGCAATATTTCGACCCATATGGAACACAGTTTTTCTTCAGTGGGGCTAATTGCTCTTTTTTGGTCCTTGGAAACTTTATTTTCGGCGTGGGCGATATGAAGATGAGCTGTATCTGGAAAAGGAAGCGCTGGCTTGTCTATCTTGCCATTTGGATTGAGAGGCATGCGGCGAAGAGGAACGAATACTGATCGAGTGTCTGTCAGTCAGAAAACCAGTATGACAAAATATCCACGCACGCGTAGGAATGCTGTAGCTAGGCAATTTTTTCTTGAGGTGCTCCCTGATATCTCTGATGACTCGTCTATATTTTGGTATACTTTTGATGGCATCGGCCTCCTCGCCATCGCTGAATTCGCTCGTGAAGCCATTCAACAAATCTCCGCTCAACGGGACGAAGTAGCTGACGAGTATCTTTTCTTCATCCTTGTCTCTTCGTACGAGCGTCACGTTTTCGCGGACGAGCGGATGTTGGCTCATCAACGTGTCAATCTCGCCCAGCTCGATGCGGAAACCGCGAATCTTAACTTGGTCGTCTGCGCGCCCTGTGCATTCGACACGACCATCGGGGAGATAACGCCCGAGATCGCCAGACCGATACATTCGATCGCGAATGCCCTTCCAGTGCCGCGACTCGGGCCCGGCGAGGCCTTCCAGGGGGTGCAATATCGTATCTCGCCGTGGTGGAGACGACGAGGCGAACCAGTTGGAGACGAACTTTTCCTTGGAGGCGTCGGGGTCGAGATAGCCCTCCGCCAAACCACCCGAGCGTACGTAGATCTCCCCAACTTCACCGACGGCGCAGGGTATACTTTTGTCGGACCGATTGACAACAAGAAGTTGGACGTCGATCATACCTTCGCCAGCAGGCATGATGTCCTTTTGGGTGGCAAGAAAAGTGGGGTCCACAGACACAGGTGGAATGAGGAAATAGGACACTGCACGCTGTGTTTCGGTAGTGCCATACATGTTAATGATGTGGACATTTACAGCAAGGGATTGGAGGCGAAGGCAATCACGCTTGGTGAGGACGTCGCCGACGAAGAAGGCGCTACAGAGAGAAGGAATTTGTCGCGTAGCTTGAGCAGAGAGAAGTTGACCCATGGCGGGGGTGAGGTGAGTGACGGTGACCTTGTTCTCATCCATCCATTCTGCGAGCCTCCCTGGTGTCCCGATGTCTTCTGCAGTGGGAACGTAGAGCTCGGCGCCAAAGAATAAGGGCGTGAAGACTGAAAGGGACATGATGTGAGAGCCATAAAGTAAATCTTTGCTACTCACTGTCTCGCTGAATAGGGTCATGAGCGATACCACTAAGCATAGTGAACTTGGAGGAATCGCCTAATGTAAATCGTTCGCCCATCCAAGGGAAGAAGTGGGTCAAGCTATAATGGCGTCCCTGGACCCCTTTTGGAATGCCTGTGCTTCCACTTGTGAAGGACAACGTTCCAATGCTGTCAGGTCCAAGGATGACATTTGGGTCGGTTTCTGCGAGGTGGTATCGGGACTGCAGCACGTCAACTCCATTGACCGCGCCGCCAAGAATTTCGCCAGTTGGCGAAAACTCAAGGGCAGGAACTTCGACGCGAATCTTGAGGCTATTTGAAAGGAACTCGCGAACCGTAGGTCCAATCTTCCCAGCTCCAGCTAGAACCACAAGTCCACGTGGCTGAGCGACTTGCAAATATATCTGTTGCCGTGATGGAGGATAGGCAGGATCTTGTGGATAGCGTGTGAATGACCACTCGGTTAGACAAACCAAAGAACGACACACCAATCACGGAGAATGTCGCGCCGGCCTTGAGAACCGCCATAACCGCAACGACGAGCTCCACGCTTCGATACGCGTAGATCATGACGACCTCTTCTCGTTTGATACCTCCTTGAAGAAGGTGATGTGCCAGAATGTTCGAAGCTCTCCTAATATCACTGTACGTGTAGGTGCGTGCGTCCTGTCTCCCATCAGGAGTCATGGAAGAAAGACTCTGGATTATACATGAACGGTCTGGCCAACGGATTGCATTATGGGAGAAAACATCTGTTATCGCCCCTTTCCAATCACACCAATGGAGGTCTGCGGTTGGCTCGGGTAGGTAGGCCCTTTGACTGTTGGTTAATAGCGGCACTGAGCCTACAAGGATAGCAGGGTTTGTAGAGACCTTCCGCAACAATACTGAAAGCTGGCCGACGATGAACGAGATACGGACAGGAGTGAAGAGCAAAGAATTATACAGAATGCGGAGCGCTATTTTGGGAGCAAGGGACGAACGGGTTGTCGCAGGGGGTCGTGTGACGAAGATGGTGAGGTCAGATGTGAGACTCGTTGAACGGATAAAGTTTTCGCGAGGTTGGTCCGTCTCGTCGAAGAAACGAACGCGAAAGAGTGGGCGAGCGTTTTCCAGCGTGTCTTCCTTGTCCTTGGCCAGGGCTCGAACGATGGTTTCGTAAGGAAAGACATCAGCCTCAGCCTCCTTCTCGACGGATTGAACGCGGCGGACAATAGACCAGAAAGGATCAGATGGATCGACAGCCAAGCGCAGGATCAGAGGTGCGCTGGCTGTAGCCGATGAGGAACCGATGACGATGTCGGTATCACCTGTGTAGCGATGTAGCAATACAGTGAAAGCGGCAAGGAGGAGGTGGAACGCAGAAGGTCTGCTATCTGCATCTTGACCGTCGTCGTCTTCTGCGCCGCTGTCGTTGGTGTGGAGAGCAAGCTTCAGCAAGGCGAGGGATGTCTGTTCTGAAAGGTCGGCGGAGTGGACGGCTTCGATGAGTTTGTTGGTACCAATTGGTCGCGGATAATCAGTTGGTAGGGAAATAGATGGGAGGTCCTGTAGCCTCCCCAGGACTCTAGAAAGGCCATCGGTTGTCATCGCGCTCGGTGTGGACGGAGCCAAGTCAAGAAAATTATGACTCGGAACAAGTATACTATAAACAACCGATCTTCTCAAGCTTTTGATCAACCTAATCATTGAAGACGTTCGGCCGATAAAACCCGGTTCCTAAGGTATATGATTCGACGACCAGAATCCAGAGGCGAATATTATGATCACCCCTTGCGAGATGACTTCGGAGCCATCGTTAGACACAGACCTCATTTCTACTCACAACCGTCTAACACCCGAGGATGATACGGCCATCAACCACGGCATCTCACCATCATCCATGTTTGTATGTTCGTGCAGCACTGAGCCAGCGATAGAGTAGAGTCATGATGGACTTGTACATTGGAGGCAATCGGCAGATGACCTTGTTCCTCGACAATCACGACGGGCGTGTCGAAAGGCTCACTCGAGGAGACAAGGTTTCAGTCACCAACTGACTTGCATAGTAAGCAACGGACAGGATGCCTGCTGCATTGGCGACCTTTCAGGGGACCCACAATAGCTGTCGATCGCAGTGGCCAACTGTTTCGAGCCAGCCGAGAATGACATGGCAAGCAGGTTTATGCGGCGCAGCGAAGGGAGACGTCGGTCGTCTGTCAGTACCACCTCCACCGACAATAGTGATCCATCCGACGGGACTATGTATCGCCGTCACCCAAATGGTCCCTCCTTGCGAGCTGCTGGCAAGACGAAGACAAGTGCCAAGATAGGTTCTAGTCCGGTCTCACACAGTCCTGAGGCATTTCAAGTGCTGGTAAACGGTTTCTTTCTTCGAAGACGGTGAAACAAAATTGACGAATTTGTCCAGAATTGAAATGGAGCACCATCTTGTCAATACTGGTGGCAGGTTGGTGGCAGCTGCCAATCAGCGAGATGGCTGGCTGTTGCCGAGGTCCTGACTCAGTGGTCCTGAACAGTATCTGTCCTGCTGATGCTGGCTGCTGATTGACCGTGTTTCAGATCCCCTGGACTCGTCTTCGCCTGTTGATGGCGTCTCCTGCCACAATGACATGGTTTGTAGATCCGAATCAAGCCAAAGAGTCTCACCGTTCATAGGATACGTCGCCTTCGGACGTTGACTGGTTAAATTTTACAGAGCACACACATATAGTAGACTCAAAAATGTAGGCAAGGGTGGTTGATCTAGCCAGTCATGCATCCTCATGTTAAGACAAAGCATGGTGTCTTCTTGATGGGTGTGGGCTCCTGGAGCAAGGACGAGGAATCCTTTGGAGTAAGCTCTCCGTGTTTGCATTTCCATGGCAGAGTTGGAGCACCAGGGAAGTCGCTCGGGAGGAAGGCGTGCTCGAAATGGCAGCCGCAGAGGTATACCTCCCAGCATCGATGACCTCCAACAAGCCGCAGAACACGGACCCCTCATTATTGTCAATGCAAGCAAATACAGCTGCGGCGCTTTCATTGTTATACACCTGTTCGTATGTCCCTCCCTTGTTCACTCGCCGATGTAGACCGGCTACGTTGGACAGTTAGAGCTGACCCAATGATGCACATGCGAGCGGAGAAATAGAGTGTTCTAGGTGAAGGAGATGTTGCACAAGCTATGGTCATCGAACCCATTACCTCCTGCAGAATGATCTCCAACTCCTTCCTAGAACGTCTGGTGGTACCCCAAGTCGAAATCCCGCTTCGTTCTGTAAGTCTATACTGAAACGGCCAGAAGAACATCATACGCCGCCGCTATATTCGTGCGCGCGAGCGTGTTCGGGCTCAGAGGGAGGCGTGGCACGAGACTCCTGCCTCAGCGAATGCAATTTCGTTCACAGCTGTCATTCAAGTGCGACCAAGCTCTGCAGGCGAGCAGAGGTGAAACATGAAATCCGAGGATTCGAAAAGAGGCCGCTATACCCCCAAACGTCAAGTTCGGGGCCGCGACCATCGAAGGCAGCGTCTAGGCATTTCGAGACTATTGCTAGGTCGTGACTTGTGATAGCGGATGGCAAGCTTACCCTGATCTGCGTCGTCCAGGAGCGCTACGCCAACTCAAAGTTCGCGTTCTTGTCTGCGAGTCATACCGCGGTCGGGGGTGTGTCGATGCCAGACGAGGTGTTCCATTTCGCGGCCTGAATACATACAGTTTGCGGTATTCAGTGAGGAGATTGGAGCGTTACGGAGAGTGCATGATGCAGTAGCACACCAGGTGCTCGTTTCTACCAGGAGATGTTCAGATATCTGACAGTTGATTTCCAGCATGCGGCTGCGGCGCTCAACATTGCAGCGCTGGAGGCGGCCAACGACGTGTCGTTGGACAAGCGGATCGTGTTTGCGCACGTTGAAATTTGTATTCTTTCGGCAGTGTACGTTCCTTCTCTTCAATTGCTGACGTCCTTGCATGATTATGTCGTGTCCCCGGTCATATACCTTTAGGTCTGAATCTGTACTGCCTCTTAAGCGTCTCCGCTGGTCGCATTCCGCACATTCAAGAATGCACAGGTTGATGCCTAATTCCTGGATATCTCTGTTATTTCGCAAGTGCGATGTCGCGTTATATCTTGAATCGACCTTGTGTCACTATACCGTGTGAAACCCGCTGGATGGCAAACTCAGAGGGTCTGGATTTGCAGCATTCTTTGGCCGCTGAATTCAACTCTTACATCTAGTAATGTTACAGACACTTTGATTCATTGTACAAGGGCGCAACGTCGCGGATTTTGCAAGTCCAGATGTGACAAGCAGCAGATCAAAAGTACATGTAAACCGCTCACGTAGCAAAGTTGACGAGTTTCTTTCTCATCTCCTGCAACCGGGTCCGCGTCGCCTCCAACCTGGTGCGCTTCCTCTGCGTTTCCGGATCCTCGCTCACCAACTCTCTCATACGGTCACTAATGTTGCCCGTTGAAGCTGCATCGTCTAGAAGGTGCTTGAGCAAGCCGACAGACAATCTTTCCACTAGGGCATGGTGCAGGGAATGTTCAATCTTCAGCGGAACGTGATCAATGATTCGCTGTGCGACGATCATTGAGTCTTTCAGATGTATCTGTTGAATGGATGGCTCTTACCTTGCATGCAATGGTAAAATATGCGCGCACGTCTGCCATGACGATTAACTCCTCATCAAACTGTTTATCCCGAGGAGCTAGACGGGCCAAATCGTCGACGGTAAGCCCCCCATAGCCCGCTTGAGCTAGATAACGCAAGGCCATGTCTACTGGTGAAACAGATGGACCAGATGTACCAGATGTACTAGGTGAAGCAACTGGAAGAGGGATTCTGTCAAGATCTATTGAGTTTGGTGCACCCCACGAACCGATGAAATTTGATGGAGGGTTGATCTTTTCACCCCGAATCTTAAACTTCTTAGATTTGGAAGGAGTTTCATGGTCCGTGCAACAATCCGTTCCCAACACATCAGAGGAGTCTAGTGGAGTCGGGAGATACTCTTCGACAGGCTCACGCTCATGAATCTTGTATTCGCTGGGCGTGCGACGAGCATTACGATACTTGGCAAGCCACTTGTCACGCAGATTCTGGTAATCGTTCAGATTTTGAGTGTAGGCAGGGGATATCTCGAGTCTGAGGGTTTCCCTGACCGCGGTAAGTGTTCTGTCCTTGTGTTCCTCGATATCAGGACGGATCAGATCCCTACCAGCAAGGGAGATGATAACGTCAATATTCAAGCCTCGTGCACCAAAAAGTTCATGACATACGAAACCAAGTCATGGAGGATTTTGAACCGACCAAAGTGGGTCTTGACGAGTTGCTGGACGACATCGTCAAGCACACCATTTATGGACGTCAGACAAATTTCCGCAGGTGAGAACCACAAGGCAGTGAATTGGTTGATGAGACGGATCTTGGCCTCGTACGGGATATTCCCGGGGAGCTCCCAAGCAGTGGATCTAACTCATACATGAGAACGCACAACGGAATGATGATGGGACGCACTCTTTGATGATCTTGCGAACCTCGAACACACCCATGATCGTTCCTGTGTCGTTTGCGGGTACATCTTCCTCCGGTTCGAAAGGATCCATTCGCATATATTGCTTGGGTTGATCAAACGGACGGAAGTCCGGAGATGTACCTCGGATGTGTCGAGCGAAGATGGTGTAGTGAGCTTGATTTCGCTGTGCAAGGGTCTTGTCCGAACTGGCACCCGAGACGATACCCTTGAAGGCATTACAAAAGTCGTTGACCCTTGCGAGCACCTCGATTTGTGGATCAGCTTCCAATGGCTTGGGCAGAGCCCCGATTTCCTCCAAGCAAGAGGCGAGTAATCGCTCGACATCCTGTCTGAGCTGTGGTAGGCTGAGCAACGACACATTGAGTTCAGCACCAAGCCTA